>KI422479.1:112656-162136 GCA_000473375.1 Anopheles culicifacies
CTTCTTCTGTGGCTCTACAACCTCAAGAGGTCTTGGCCTCCCATTTCTGGCTTTCTTAACTTGAATTTACCCGCAACAGGAAAGTCAATCCTGCGTACGGGGGAACGGCTCGAATGGGATTCGTACCTCGGTCCTGCCCGTTCGAAGAACGGCATCGCGTTTCTGGGTTTGGTTGACTTTGTTAACCAAGCTATTTTAGTTGTGTTTCAGGGTGCTTGGCTCTAGATAATTCATGCTTCAAGAAGCTCTTAGCTCATCAGTAGATTAAATATTTTCGACAATTTATCACTATAGCCGGCTCGTTGACGGAGAAGATAGCGGTGCCGATCTTCATACGGTAGAAGCGAAGGTCGAATCCCATCAGGACCTTTCAACCGTTCGATGGACTAACTATCCTGTTGCGGGTAAATTTAAGTCACGGAGGCTAGAAATGGCAGACCAACATCTTTCGAGGTCGTAAGACCATAGAAGAGGCACAATACTAGAACTAAACTCCAATCCTATTATGCCAAGTACTGGGTCTTTAAACGTAGTAAAAGATGCTCTTTACTTAACAGTTTATATATTGGTTCTCATTAGTGCATATCGATTATAGTTCTTTCCTGTGTGGGCATTTTGATCGCTGGAAGAATGAACCCTTTCGATTATAGATAGGATTTGCATTTTTGTAAGCACATATATTTTACCGTTCAGTATGAGATGTACATATTAAAAAAGCTGATTTTGTATCTGTTTGTTGGAAGAACTTGTTTGAAGAGCTGAAGCAAGCATGAAACGAAAAATGAGAACCGGTTTAATGGTTTCAAATCGATGGATATAAACTTTGTGTTTTTATGGGCTAAATTATTTTTCCCATAAGCTGGAAACAGAGCTGCGTTTTCGGGAAAGGATTTTAACATTTTGCACTTAGTTTTATTGAAGATAATTTGGTTTTGGTTTAGCTGATCGGAGAATAATAAATGTGTATTAAATGAAAATGTAATGTTTTTTTTCTCGATTAATGTAACATGTTATAGCAAAATATGTGGCATTTATAGGTAATTTAATTTTTTACACGTATTGAAAAAATATGTACAAAATGTGCGCTTGTAGAGATTTTTACAAAATCAGTATATTGTAGTTGAAAATGAATGAAGTATAAAACATAGAAATTTTACGTTCTTTTCAGCAACATTTTCCAAAAAAAGTACTAAAAACTGGTAAAACTATAAGAAATAAAAATATTTCCTCCCTCTACTTTCACAACGATAACAAAATGATTGAAGGAATTGTAGAATGTAGTTAAGCAACGCCATGATTCTTTTAACAACATGGTCGATCGATTAAATCGGGTCAATAACGCGCATGATCGTACCACGTGAAAAAGAACTCACACTTTTACAGCTTTCTCGAAAGCAAATGTGTACGACGCTGCACGTAAGCATCCATTTTTTTCTACCTCAGTGTGCGTTCAGTCCAGCATCCTTTAGTGTTTCACATACACTGTCGCAATGACACACGCCCGCTCGCTCCTCCTCCTTTGTGGCTTTGATATGGAACTCGAGACGAATCTGCTTTTTTTGTTTTGCTTGCAGCGTTTAGCGCCATCTAGCGTTTATATGGTTTATGTCTGTGCTAAATAGGTGTTAGCGCCCTCTATCAAACCGTTTGCTTATGTTTCTCAAACAGATTGAAACAAGATTTACAGTGCCCGGCCAAACTATAATATTCCTTTTATGTTTTGCACCCATAGCAAAGCTATTGTGAATATACTGCAGATGGATTTTTCTCGTTTGATAAAGTATATTTCAAGACGTTGTTATAAAAGGAAAAGGAATAGAACCTTTAAAGGTAGGATTTGAGTTTCCAAATATAAACTAAGCATAAGGCTTATTCGTATGTAATCTTATTTTTTTGTTTCCAAAATGGCCAAATTTACTTCAGGTTTTTCTACTAAATAAACTAAAAATTTAAATTGATACAATATCGCACTAATGCTCCTTCCATAGTTTTTGATAATCTTACTTTAACGTTTTGTTAACGATACTTTTAAAATCGGATTGCAGAGATTTTTTATTGTTATTTCCGACACTGTAAGAGAATGAATTCAATCGTGGATACAAGATCCAAAATACAAGTGGATCCGAAAAACCTGTTTTACACATTAATTTAAAACTGTTACAACTTAATAATTTCTTTAATCTAGCGTCTTCTAGCGTAATTAATATTTTTGAAATTATTTATTGAAAATATATAGATCAACAAATTCTATACATTCAATCTTTACAGGGTTTTTTCTATTATTCAAGTGAACCATATAATAAATACCAAAAAATACCATAAACTAGTTGAAGTAGTCTTAGTCATCTTATTAACTTATGGATCCAAATGGAATCTTTAAAATAGAATCCAGTTGAATATTTGCTCGGTGCAATCTCTTTGGAAACATATAAAACATTTTACAAAGATGTCTAAATACATCTATTTATAAATCATATATGAACTATTCGTTTTTTGGTTCATTGCACAGATTGTTATTTATGGGTTCTAATCATTTCTGAAACAACCCGGCAGCAAGATTCAGCGATTATTCACACCAATTTGTATCTAAAAATAATTTGGGATTTCTCTCTCGCATGTAATATATTTAGTTGTAAGGACTGGTGTGGAATCTTAAATTTATTGTTAAATTAATGTTTAATTAAACTAATGTTAAAAAGTAAATACCACCTACATAGAACTAACGCCTACTTTTTTCCACTGTCACAGTTATTTTTTTATGAAACGGTGAACGCAAACAATAGCTATCGTATCATTGGAATATACCATAGAATACGCAGAGTGGTCAGGAAGGAGCACATAATACTTTTTTGTACGAAAATGGTGTTGGTTCATTTTTAAGAGGGCGCTCCTTCAACCATAAGCGGAAGATAGGATTCTTTTGGGATGCGGATGGAAAATCCGCCACACCACCCGCCTCCTTGCCATCACCGAAGTACACTGTGCTGTGGGGATGAATGTACATTCTGTTTGGTTGGTTTTCTCTCCTAACTTAGTTTTCTCTTCTCCAACCGGCTAAACTCTCATTCAGTATTTCCTGATGGTAGAAAAATAAATTTAAATAAAATCATTTAAGGGAACAGCATTGACAAATATGATACAAGCAAAAGAAACATTGCAAATAAGGGCAATGTCTAACGATTTAATAGAATTTCGATGTTTTAGAGTACAATTTTGTCAGGCCAATATTCGTATGAAGGGAAATGAAAGGATACACTGATTACACTGACACTGATTAACTCGTATTATATGCTTTGAAATAATCATATAATATTTTCTTTTGTTATTCTAATAAAAACAACTTTGTAAGTTTACGTATATTTGTCAAAGTAGTTTAGAGAAAACGAATTTGTTTGTAAAAGTTAGTTATTCATATGAAATGACATTACCGTCGGGGTATGATAGTACTCAGTAATTTATGTAAAAAAAAACACCAAATTTGGGAAGAAATAAAATCTGTGTAGTAAAAACTAAACAGGCTGAAAATGATCTGAAAAATTCTGGCATTTGCTTAAGCTTTTACATAAAAGTTATTCAGCATATTCTTGATCTTTCATTCATCTGAATCGATTAATGATGCTAATGGAATTCGTGTAATAGATAGTTCAATAGTATTTACACTATTTAATAGCTAAATAGCTTAGTTAAATGACTTTACAATAATAATTGCATTAGAGTTTTAAAATTCAAATTAGAATCTATGTTTTACACTAAAAGCAGTATTTTGATTCTTGCACAGCTAAATTTAAAGCTAAAGCTTTATTCTAATCCAAAAATTTTTAAGAAATTCGTGTAATCCGAGGAATCAACAGCATGGTATCAAAATGAAATAATAACAAGTTTTCACCTCAAAATTTTGAATATTGGTCGTTTTAGTTGTGTTGAGCAATCGTAGGTCACTCTTGCAATATTCTAAATATTATGTGTTGGTTTGAACATATTGGTCCTTTAATTACAGTTCTGCCGTAAATTTATGTGACCTAAATTGTGTTTTCGCCAATATTAGAAAAAAACGCGTCAATGATTTTAAAATAAAATAATCTGCACTTCTGTGGCATCTTGGCAAAAAAAAAGAAATTTAATTAAATGTAATGATTTTTACATGTCACCCATATAAACCACAAAGTCAAACAACACTCAATTGTTCTGAAGAAAAAAATAACTCACCATCCCAGCCTAAAGACCTGAAGGAACGCATTTACAGTTTACTTCAAAACGAAACAGTAGCAATCTATTTTATCGAAATTGTTTTTTTGAATTCCTTATGATAGTCGATCCAACGCACCAGTGCCTTGAGAATTTAGCTTTCTGTTTCTCCCGAGGGGAGAAACGGCGGTTGTCAGCGTACCTGCCACGTTCTACCTATTTATCATCCGGCCATTACCGAGTCTAGGGAACTCTACAAAGTCCACTATCATGACGATCTTTCTCCCCTAACGCTTATTTCCTCTAGCGCTATTGGTTTCAGCCTCATACATGTTGTCGTATGCCGGAACGTATGAATGACATTCGGTTTTGCTAGACATTTATTTTTGCATATGCTCACAACCACAACATGGCACACCACGGCTCCACGTCGCTAAAGGTTTTTGATCATATCAAGCATATCGTTTTTCCAAGACATTTATAAATATTTATCGATGGAAAACCGTAGCAAGATCAATAGGAAAGAAAAGGAAAAAAACAACAACATTTGCATCTTTACTATATGGATACTGCTCTAGGTACTGTTTTCGTATGCGGTAAAAACTACATCCTGTGTGGCAGCATGTTTGTGAGACGTGTAGCGATTGCTAAACTATGGAGGGTTGACATTGTTGGTTGAAGGATTGTTACTGCAAAGAAAAGCTTTTTGAATAACATCCGAGCAGAATGTTTCTTTGCTACTAGAATTAATAGGTTTACCTACCTCTAAATAGGTATATCTATTTTCATCTCTCGTGCCTGCAATATGAATTCTACAGAAAGTATCGATCCAATTGATACACGGGACAAAACTTGTACGCAACTTACATATTTCGTATTTTCTTTCACCACTGAGCATTTCAAACTTTGTATTTAGTTTCAGATGTGCTACCCCACCTTCTTGTTCGGAGGCCGTTTTTCTGAGCTATATAGGCGGTCTTTTCCCCAGCGGGTGCTTCGGTGCTGACACAGTTACCCCTAGCGTTTGGGATAGTTTATTAATCACCTATTTTCTGCCTCGAAAAGAATACGCTAGCGAAGAGCAATAAAACTATGAAAATTATTGACTACCGCTTTGCGCGCAGCCGTACTACGTGGCGCATCTTGCGGTCCCCTACTGCTGATAGGATGGAATCCACACCAATCGTTTCATCAGGATGGTCATTCATTTTGCCATCGCCATAGGTAGGTGGCTTGGAGGAAGGATGAAATTTATAATACGACCGTCTCAAGATGGTAACTTTTGAGCTGTTTATCAGAAGCGACTTGTAAGTTGTTGGGAATACTGAAAGGGATTCCTCAGACATGTGGTTGAACTTTCTTAATCGTATCTTCCATCACTGATGTAACAAAACATTTAATTGGTCTTATTCCTATGATTGAGTGTAACAAGACTATCGAAACTTTCGTAAATAGCTGCTAATTAGTACGAAATCCTTAGGTGCAGGAAGATGGAAGACTGTACATTGCTATTACATTTGCCATTGATGATGATATTTATAAAATATCGTCAGTTTAAAGCTATCGTATCATGAATTAAACCTTTTTTGGCCATTCTAAAGTAAAACAGTTGAGTTTAAATGAGGTGTATCTCGTTAGAATTGGCTTAAGGACCTCGCTTAAAGATTGCCTGCCTTAGTAAACTTATTTTTCTAAATACCATGAAAGTTATTCCTTGTCTTGTGCGACAGTAGGGGAGCAATTCGGATGAAATGTTGGTACTGGTCGTGACTTTTACAAAGTTACACTTTTGCATGAGGCTGTACTAATCTAGTTGCTCCTATATTTTAACCCGACAATTCGGTAAAGTATGGTTATTGGCGAAAACTTTGTTTCGATTTTCATCACAATAATATCTACAAAACAATCCGTTATAATATCATCATTCGGCATTCATGTTATCATAATTGTTAGTTTTTCTAACGAACAGCAAGTCCATGTCACTTTTTGCTAATTTTCCTTGGCCTTGCTTGCTATAAGTGAATTGTGTGAAAGTTAAAATATGCAACGTAACCCTTTTGACAACTGTGATAGTCACCAAAACCAAGTCTGTTACTGTTATAAATCAATGGAAGGTTTACTGCTCACGGCAGGTAATAGTGCGTATCAGAACCCTTTATGCTTACCTGCGGCGTTGCGCTTTCCAAATCCATTTGGTTCGTTGCATGAAAACCCACCTATTTTCTACATGCACTCAGTCACATCGTTGCATATGCGTATGTTTGGGTGAAAGTGACGATTGGTATTTGTCGCAACAATGGCGAAACAGGATAAAGGGTTACGTTACGGTTTGTCAGAAGAATTTCCAACATTGCTTGAGCATTTGACCTTTGAGGTTGTTAAACGATGCCGTATCTCTGAAGCATCTTTGATGGTATATCCTTGAAGAATAGATTTTCTACGAAAGAAATAGAAAGTTTATTTGTTGTTTCCGTAAGGAAGCATCTGCATGAGCTGTAACGTTTCAATGCTAGAAAAAAGTTTTTTAAGATTTGTGGAAAAAAATCTTGAATGAATGTATTTCAGCAATATTCTTAACACATTGGAAACTAAAGAGTGCAGCGCGTTGAAATAAATCCGTACAAAACTTCCCTGTCATTCCTAACGTTCATAACCGTTGTTTTTTTCAGATAAACTAAATTCGTCTTAGTAAATACACGCACGTGACTTTTTCGAATATTCAGTTTCTGAACAAACACAGGAAAAAAGAAAAAAATCATTTCAGCTTGTTATGAGGATTTGTTTTAATATTTAGATTTGTAGATAAAAGCAATTGTTTCTCATTACTGGTTTATTCATTGATTATATCCTGCATGTTTGCTTAGAACGTGTCGATTCTTCGTGTTAGTTCTAAATTGATTCACTTTATCTTACGATATATATATCAAACTTCAAGTTAGAGCGAACTTATCCATTAACATTAATGGAATTTAATGTTAAGTGGATTGAAATTGGGCCTGGAGCGTATTATTGGCTTTCTTAAAATAGAAGAAAGTATACATAATACGCTAGCTTAATTCATACCTTGAACAATACTCGAAAGCCATGCTTACAATTTGTCTTACATAAAAAGTATACGCTTACCGTTATGCTAAAAACTATAAACTATTTGTTCAAATCTATGTTATCTTCTCTACTTTTCAGATATGCTGGATCTTCATATTTTCGTATGGCTTTTTGTGGATTATTAGGTAAGTTGTAAGTAACAAATAAAACAAAATAAGTAGAGTACTTGCACAAGTTCAACTGCAGATAAAATTATCACGGAACTCAGATCTCAGATATGGACAAAAAAAAGTTATAAGGATAGAAGAATTTTTGTTGTGGAGTTAGTTGTTTGTATTACCGAAGGGGTTCGAGAATCAAAACTATTGAGTTTGTTATCACGCATATACCTTTTCACCATTCAGGTTTTGGAAATAAAAATGGCTCCAAAACAATGTGAATTGAAGATAATGTTTACGTTTAAGCTTACATTACATATCAAATAGTTTTTTGTTTTTGTTCTTTTACCACGGCCCGTATTAGACTTAATTTACCACGTAGCAGGTCAGTCAATCCATGATACGGGGGGACGGTCCGAATGGGATTGGAACCCCGGTCCGTGGTATGAAAGCCCGGCGCCGAACAATTCTCTCACCGGGCCGCCCCATCAAATAGTTTATAGCTACGTAACAAAATCTATCCGATTACGTAGTGGCATCAAGAAATACTTTATGGCTTCCATCACTTCCCGTACACTTTCACATCCCAATAAAAATGTTTAAGTAAGTTACATACATTATTTTCACATTAATATATTTGAAGGTCCAGGAATTCTGTATCTTAAAATTACATGCACTCAAAGCATAATTGTAAGCCTCGTTGTTTAACTAAAAATTGAGATATTCAAGAAATTGAACATCGATATGGATTAGTTCTATATGAATCCATGTGTTGCTTTAATTTTGAGATGTGCTCGTTGCATTATATTGAGAACGCAACACTGTCCATCGTATTCTATTTTCATGCCCAAAACTGTAATTAGATTTCTCCCTATAAAGATTGCCGTGCCATAGAATTTGGCCAACCAGATGTGACAGTTTTAATCAACTTTCACAGGAGTCATTGTGATCTTTTGCTGAATATGCTTCTAGAAGATTGAGAAGATTGGAACGAATTGCTCAATATAGTGCGAAGGTGGCAGGATTAGTGAATATCCCTGTATAAAATAGGTGTTGCATGTTCATCTAGAAGTTGTTTTTGCTCTATGTGCATGTTTTTATTGATAAAAAAAAAAATCCGTTGCACATAGATTAACGTTTCATAAAACTTATTTTGAACGAACAAGTTGTTCAAATTGCTACGGATGTTTCAAAAAAAAAAAAAAAAAAAAACATAACAAGAGCTGAAACATCTTTCTTCCACGTTTTCTCTCGATTGCGTACAAATATTTGTTCGGCTTTAAAATCTGCCAAAGCCTTGTTCAATGTGCCCAAAACTTCGAAGCCAAAACTTTACAGAAAGATGAAAATTTCATTAATATGCAAATAAGAAAGTGTTGTTTTAGTACATATTTTATAACGCTTCCAAGCCCTGGGATCTACTATTCTTGCTAAAGCGTGTTCGATAATACCGATGGGATTTGAGAAGAAAAATGAGTAAGATAGTTTTCCAGGCGAAGCGTGGCAAAACGATTTTTGTGTGAACCTTTTGCATTATGAAACAATAATAATATTTTTGATGTAATCTTTTGGTTTTGCTGTTTAGATATAAACTCACAATTTTTTAAATTGTGTCAATTTATAGGGAAACTGTGCATCGAAAATTTGTTTTGTATAGTATGAAATTTTAAAGGATTTCGTCTAATCGTCGATATACCGATTTGTATAAAAGAATCGTTCAAATTTAGGTTACATGCGAGACCTATATTTAAACCTTGGCATTCAATTTGAACCCCTTTAAAGATAAATAATACCAAATGCAGTTGGATTAGGAATAGTATTATAATCAAAACCCTTTTTCGAAAAAAAAGAGTGTGAAACTTTTAGCAATATACGTAACAAGGGCAACATTAGTTTATTATTTTATGCTTGCATCTGCGTTTATGCGTTTAGAAAATATGAAAATTTTATTTCTTCTCTCTATCATCCGAACTGGTGACAGAAGTAATATTCCGCGTTGGTACCAAAGATGGAACCAAGTAAAACCACCCTTCGGAGCAACGTTTTTTAACCAGTCGGGCTACCTGGGATGTTCAAATGTAGTTGCTATGACGTTCTTACTGAGCTGGGCGAACAGCAGGAAAAGAAGTAGCCAACGGAATATCAGAATCACACAAAATTTGTTATTCTAATTTATATTCAATGGAGGGCAAATGCTGAAATCCATGGCAAACTAACAAAAACTGAGGAACGAAAAGGTCGAAACAAAACTAAACGAAAAACAGAGATGGGAACGTGCAGGATAGGCTGGGCGGTTGCAGATAATTGGAATATTGGGGACTCAAATGAGAAGGCCGTGGAGAAAACAGCACTACCAAATTTAAAAAGGGAAGGGAATTACTACACCCAAGCTCATTGAATGCTTTGAATTTGTTAGGTTGTTTGTGGATAGCAAAGTTCTTCAAAGTAAATCTTATGTGTATAGTGTTTTTTTTCATATTTCGGTGGATTTTGTTGATGGTTTCGTGTCCCCACCATACGATGTCAAGCAACGCTGATTATATTTTTTCATTCCTACATTATGACGTTGAGTGTTTTGGCATTAAGGAAAACAGACAAGTAGCTTGCAGTGGCGTCCAATTAAAAACGTTATTAAATGGACCGTATTTCCCTTGGACGGCGGCTTGAACAGCTCTATTGAAAGTATAAACGGTTATCCCGCGGAAAGGGTTTCAATTGCTAAAATATGAATCATTCCAGGTGCGAAGTGAACTTCTTCTCAATACAAGTAATGGTGATGGATGCGCAAAGAAAGCGTAGGCGAAGAAATATTCAACGTGCGTCTTCTCAAAACTACTCTCAGTCTTATTAGAATCAGTTGAATTGCCGAATAATTTAATCAATTATATACCATGTCGGTTTACTTGACGCTTGATGAACTGCAAATGTATATCATAATGGTTAATGATCACAAGTTTGACACGATTATTATTGTATGGTGGCCTGACTAGTCAGGTAATTGAATAATCACGGAAATATCTTTAAATTTTCAACATTCTTCTTGATGGTAATGATGTTTGACTTATTCATAATCGTAAGATGTGTGCCCAAGTAAGTGGAAATGAGATTGA
Organism: Anopheles culicifacies; assembly: GCA_000473375.1. Taxonomy (NCBI): domain Eukaryota; kingdom Metazoa; phylum Arthropoda; class Insecta; order Diptera; family Culicidae; genus Anopheles; species Anopheles culicifacies. The sequence continues at coordinate 123,155 of KI422479.1, forward strand.
TTTCATTACGGTGTTCTAGTGTTTAGATTTAAGCGCATCTTTTCTATAGTACAAACACTATTTTTAATTGATTGGTGAGAGTGTAATTAGATTAATTCATTGAATTGAGCATCTGGTGCTGCACTTTTGTATTAATATTTTTTTTTTCTAATCCCCAACCTTTCTGCTGTACGGTTTATGGAGGTCCCACGAGTACAAATATTTACGATGGTATTTTGATTTTGTACCATAAGCTATACGTTGAGATAATAGTTTTAGTCACGTATCACGTTACAGTTACTTGAACAAAGTCTTGGTATTGCATATACAATAATGATATATCGATGGTTAGAGCATGCTTTCAACAATCATCTAACCCTGCACAAACCGAGCGAGTTCTCAGAGCTAGCTTGTTCTGGCAGTTACGTTGGTCTGCACTCAACCGATGAAGACGCGTTTTCCGAAATTTCTAGTTGAAGGGTACGCATCTGTAGTCATAAATTTCAGACATCGTGTTGACAAACGTTAGCCATATCATTTAACATTGTAAAATCTGTACAAACAATAACAACCACTGTGGTCTTCTGATTGGGTTGAAGACTTGAAGTCTACCTATTGACACCACAAGAATTCGCCATTTCGCTTGCGTTTGGTGAACGTCTGGAAGCAGCGGTGCAATTTTCGTTCTTGTTGACTGCTACAAATATTCCACAGCGGCATAGCACTTATACAAACGGTGCGGTAGTAAAGTTAGCTAAAAAATGACCCCATTAACGTCACCGATAACACCAGCCGAGCTTACAGAGCGTAAACAAAATCCTGCCTCCAAATAACGGTCGCTTTGCAAGCTTCACAAAAGGCTCAAGTAAAGGTTTCCATTGGGCTTACCACTTCCCGCATTGCCGCTTTTGGCATCGATGACATTTATGATAAATGATAGTTATTTGTAAAATAAAATGAACAATTGCGGAAAACCACCAGGTATAGCCAAAAAGCCTAGATCGCAAGCTGTACAAACCAATCGAAGGCAAAAGATGGTGAGAAATTTTTGGAATCATGTAAAATGATTTGCTAAATTGGCATCTTTCAACTACAAAAATAGGCACATGGTGCTATTTCAATGTGGAATGTCCTTACTCACACTACAAGATTTTTGTTGAGAAAAAAAAACAATCTCAAGGAAAATTGAAATTTTAGCTGGATAATCTGAAAAACGAATGCAAGAAACAAACTTTTGTTTAATTATGTTGTCATAAATAATCAAACTTATTTTACAACTGTATCATTATTAATTGAGCGAACAACCCTTACAAGAAACAAAATGAAAGAAACGAAATTATTGAAAAAATGTTATTATTAATGCGCTTGCATTTATAATAATTCTATGAATAATATGCATGCGGCTGTTAAGTATCCTCACAGACAATGTTTTATCGTTGAAATAGTGGAAATGATGAGAAGTCATCTTTTTATTGGCTTTCTTATCGCGAATATATATTATAAGATATGTGTCCATAAAAACTGAATATACCCGGACTTGTTGAGCTACACACAGGAAGTTATGGCTTCATACTATCTAATTTATTATTATTGGCATTTTGAAAGATGTTTTCGGTCTGTAATCATCCCTTTGTTATTTTATGAGCAGTAAATCATTCATCTTGGCTGGCTTTGCTCTGACTGTTCAAAGTAATCAAAACCTTTTTGCATAAGTAATGCATTTAAAAAAATGAAATAATGAAACTATAATTTAATTGTTGTAAAATAAATAAAATAATACAATTGCTTTCATGGCCAACTCTTAACCGTATTTTATGGGCAAAGGTTCTAAAAATGTTTTACGCTGAAGTATTTACTACACATTATTAATGCATCGACATTTTGTATCATTGACTTGATTCGAATTTTAAACGTAGTAATCGAATAAAAGATTGTTATTATTATTTTGATTCACGAAGAACGAACAGGCTTTATTGTTAAAATAAGAGATTATCTCAGTTCATAAAAAAGAAAACAGAACAAAACAAAATGTCTTCAGACCGGGCATGCTGTAGATTAAGCACGCTTTTATTCAAGAATTGTATGTACTGATAAAACAATCATTACTGTCCAACATAATTGTTTGTTGCTAGGCGTATGTCCTCCGAAAATAGCATTAAAAATGTCCATTATAAGAAAACCGAAGTGATTTCTCTTTTTACACGCAAAAGTCACGAACCATGTCAACAAGAATGTAGCTATCCATTTTAACATATTATATTTTCTGTAAGTTTGGAGTTTGAAGAAAGTTTCGTAAGAGAAAGTAGTACCGAAAGATGATGGTTAACTCCGTGAAAATTCCACACGTCCTCCTTTTTCGTTTACCCCATCCATAATTACTACGACTGCTCACTGTGTGTGAGCATCTTTCGTGAGAACAAAAGATAATCGATCGGTCAAAGTTGAGAACGTATCTCTTGTAGAGAGTAACCTTAACTGAGGTTGGAAAAAAGAACAGCTAAATAAAACAGAAAAGTAGAGCGAGATAAGGGGAAAAAAACTTTATGAATCGTGTTTCTTTGGTGTGTTAACAAGAATGCAAAATTATTCTTGCGTAGTTTAGAAACAAAAATCGAGCTGAATCAGCATAATGCCTTACTGCTAAAAGCATGAAAACTATAGATCAGAAAAGTATAGTTATTTTTTTATATATTTTTTTATGTTTTTTTATTCATGAAGAACGGCCAGGCCGTATTGCTAAAAGTAAAGTTATTGATAACAAGGAATTTATTTTTCAAAGTCTTTACATAAATTATTTACATAAGGCAACCAGTTTGTGAAAAACCACAACCACCACAACAGCGATTTAACAACATTATAATAGATAGCATTTTTTTTATTAATAATCAACTAAACTATTTATGGGTTTGGAAACAAGTAAACTGTAAATCACATGAAAGTCATTTAGTAGTTAAAAAACGTAACGAAAATCTTATAACATTTGTTAGTCATAAAATGTAATGCTTCGTTACATATGCATAAAATAGTATAATTAAATAAATACATAATAATGTATCTATGTTTAAAAGGCTTTTGTTTACAAAGAGGTTATTTTGGGGCTTAGATTGGATAAAATGGATTACATAGTTCAAAAACTAAGCAAAACATTGAAAGTTATTAGATGGATGGTTAGCAGAACGTACGCCAGATGAAACCTCTTAACAGAACGAAACAGATGATGTTCGCATGAAGCTCGCTCAGTAATGGCTGCGGTCCTCACAACTTGACTCACCTTACCCCCGTAATCCAGAAATGGCTGCGTAAGATTCAAGTTTTTCCCTTTCTCATTTTCGTTTCCATCTTCTTCTACTCTTCGCTTGCTTTCTAGCCGTTGGAAAATGGAACTGCGCAGAACGAATGAAACTGTCGGCCATGTTTGTGTGACATTTTGCTTGATGCCATACTTTTTCAGTCTCTCGCCTATTCTATCTTGCTGAATTATAATGTAGCACTCTTCTAGGCAGATAATAATGCGGTTTCTGGTTCACCATTTTCGGAGCAGTTTCATCGAACGAAAATAAATACAAGATAAAATTAAACATTCTATCCGGAAGAGCTACCTGTACGCATGTGATATGTTCACAGCTTATTTTAATTTGTTCCATGAGGCGCTCGTGGTGTTATCTACCATGTACAGAGCATTAGTTTTTAGAAGTGTAAATAAAAGAAGGTGTAATCATTGATTAGTATTTTATTTATTTATAAAACTATTTTATTTTATGGCGTATGCTCTTCATAATACGTTATTTTAAATGACATTTTATAAACACCTGCAGTACTGTTACAAACTTCGATAGCAGTTATAATATATTCACTATAAAACAAAAGTAACTTCAGGCCTCAATTTTGCTTAACCAAATTGAAAATTGGAATCGAAAAATATAATAAAATGTATAACAGCAGATATAAGTGTCTAAAGTGTCTTATTCACAAAAATTCTAAATTGTCTTTCACAATCATAGAAGGATGTACGCTAAATCCAAACAAAGCATCAAAAATTTCTTAAATTATGTTATTATTTCGCCTGAAACTAGTTGTTTTGTAATAATGATGATACCCTAATTTGTTGTAAGTTTACTTTACCGAGGCCACCCAGAAAAATGTGCCATTTCACGGTTTGGAGAAGAAAATGTCTCTAAACTAATGTGAATTGCATTTTAGATTAAGATTGGATTTAAAATACTAAGTCATAAGAAATAAGGCCGTTTTTCATAAATCTACAAGTTTAATGAAGTCAATATTCACGATTGTATTGATTCTATTTGAAATGTAGAAACAAGCACGATCATTAAGGTTTGATAAAGCATAAACAATATGTATTTTATAAGCGTTCATAATCATATACAGCCATAAACAAATAACCATATTTCAAAGACTCTGGAAGAACCTGTGATGTGTTGTTAAATTTAACTCCAATGTATGGGAGAATAGTCCTGATGGAAAAAGATACCGGTTTTGTTGTGAGAAAGATAAGACTCTCTACTAGACTATACAATTTGTTTGACAATGTTATACACTTTACAAGCAGTAGTTATTTAGAAGTTTATGCAGCTGGTTATTTACACTGCACAAAGCTGACAAAGGTTTTCAGCTAAGAGATTATTGTGCTTAAACCTATCTTTTGTATTTTTAACATACTGAAACGAATATTAACACAACATTTATACAGATATGTTTTGATTATTAATTGCTTGATGCTGGAAAATATGTACGGAGTAGATATGTGATTTTATTGCGAAACGAAGCGAATGTTTTGCAAGTGTTGTGTTACAGGAAAAGTGCTTTACCAACATAATGCATATTGTGTTGAGGACAACGTTCTGTTAACTATCATCAACACGTAATGGTATGTTCTGTTGGATAAATCACCAAAGAACACGCTACCAAGCTGTTTTCGTATAAATAAACTACCATATAGTACTGTTGCGTGCTAGGTATACGTTTTGCGATAGAGTGTTTGTTCTGAACGCAGCATCAACTATCGTAAACATATGATGAGAAATGTTATGCTTTAGTGACTGTTTTTGATCGACTGTATACAAATTGACAAAGTACACTGAAGAGGAATTGTTAAAGTTGTGTAAAAAACTATTGTTTGTTGCAGGGCAAACCAGTTTAAAAAGTAGTCCAAACCTGTTTTTTTCTTTAAGCGTTCGATTTCCTACCATGGCCATGTCCGTCCAGCTTCACCAAAACTCCGCCAGAGGTGCTGGTACATGCTTGAGAGAAAGTTTGAGAAGCATCGTCTTTCTTTCTATGTATGTGTGTGTGTAGGCCCGATTTGGTGTGTGTATCCCACAAAAAAGCTTTATTCCAACAAAAATTTAATATTAATATCGCATTACATATTCATTACATCAACAAATCTCAAAGGAACGATGGAAGTAGTTGATCCAATCCGCGCTAGGCTGCCATCGTTCGTTCAATAAAAATGGGAAAAAAACGTTAACGACGGTTCAGACATTGTACGTGCGTGAGAGATGGAAAGAACTTCGTTAGTGCGCCTGTCAGTTAAAAATTTCCCGTCGATCGTCAGTGTTTGAGGAGCAGGTTAGCTGCTTTCAGCTTGTCGGCATTATGTACAGTCAGGTAACAAAAATATGCAGCGCCGAATACAAAAATTTACTTTCACGATTGTTTTTCTTATCTCTTTCTATAGCATCATTCTGAATAGTCCCGATAAGAATTCCGATTGGTATGCAACTACAATATGTGCTACGTTATATGTTTACTTGTTCTGGAAACATGTATCCTTTCCCTTAAATGTCTCTTCTTTCAAACTCCCTCTCTTCTGCTCTCCTCATTCGTGTGTTGTTCAACGTGCAATTCTATTTCTCATTCCTACTATGCTTTATCTATACGCGACCTTCATGATATGTTATGACGTCCATAATGTGTCTTGTCTGTGCTCCTGCGTCGATAATGTATCACATTTTTCAGCTACGCAGACACGATTAATGAAGTCATCCGGCTCTGATACCTGTGGAGTTAATACAATAAATGGTACGAAAGTGTAGTGACGGCAGCATGGCAACATTTGCCTGTAGTTTCAAACAAAGCTATGTATTCTGTTCGACATTTTCATGTGGAAAATCTAAATTAATTCACTCATCAATGGTCGGTGCAGATCGGGAAAATCGATTCAACAACAAAGATTCACTTATTACAGCGTCGAACACTTGGCCGATAAATCACACCAGTACCGATGATTGTGTCGCCTCTTGTTACGTATACTGAAGGTATACCGGATAAGTAGCACTCAGGATACATTCAGTATACGTTCATGAAGCGGCACTCGAACAACACTGAGATTCACAAGGAAAACTAATACGTTGCACTGGTACGTTGATAGCTATCGGGGGCATTCACTGCATTCACTTTACCGTTCCTGTAGCCATACATCATGTTGGGGTATTTTCTGGAGCAGCGATGTGCACTGATTGGAATAGAATCGGAAGCATAAAACTAACTGAAAATCTCACACACTGTTCCACCGAACTGTGATCATATTGCTATGTTTTATTTCACACCAGCGTTTAGAAACGATTTGAATCATTAACAAATGCGTTTGGATTCACTGATACCGCGTAATGTAAACTAGCAACTGAAGAAAACAAAATCACACCATACAAAAGGCCATAACATCGAAGGATGTCGCGATACACTGGGGGTGTGTGATGGCAGAAAACACAGAAACGGGCCAGATGACAACGAGAGCAGCGCTCGGTCCACTACGATGGCGTTAAAGATGACGACGATGTGTTCTGCTGGCCGTATGGCTGGGTTGTGAGAGTGTAGCGTGTTGCATATACTGTCCGTACCAAAACTTGCGAGAGACGACCGAAAATGCGTCGCCACAATAGCAGCAGAAGTAGCTACCGGCAATTGACAAAGGTTGCTTCAGCAATCAAAAACGAAAGGAAAAAAAAAAACACCGATAGAGCGTGCCTCTCTCGGCTGTCGAAACACCCCAGCTGCTGACTGGATGCCTGGAGAGAGTGCGATGGAAGACTGCCCAAAAACTGCTGGAGAGAAAGAATTCGGAAACGATTATGTGAGTCAGCACGCACACCTCTAAGCGCCGAGCCGCGCGTGCGCGTTTTGCGTAAAGTGGGATCGTTGACGACCGACGGGTGATGTCGGAAACAGGAACTGAAGAAAATCTCGATTGGGATGGGTGCTACTTTTCTTTGCCGTCTATTCATTTTATACGCTGGTGGTCGTTGAAAGATTTTTTTGTTGGTCCCATCGCACGCATACTGCTTCCTTTGGCCGATTCGGGGTGTCTGCCGATATACCTATTGAAATGACGAAACGTTATACTCAACTTACTCTGTACTCATTGAGCCCGATGCTGGCCACCTGTGAGTTTATATACAGGGGAAGTGTATGATTATCAACCGCAAAGCTGCTCAGCTAAGAAAATTGTACACTTTTCTTTAATGTAAATATGATTTGAAGTGCGCATAGAGGTAATCGAACCAATAATTTTGATAACAATTCTTGAACTAGAACGAGATTCTAAGTTCTATTGAATCTTACTTTAAAGTCGGAAAAACGCAAAACTAGATTACTTATTTGTACTAAATATGTGAAATGTTACTAAAATCATATCGATATAATTGCACCTGTTTCAGCAAAGGGCAATTTGCATCCTTGATTACGGGCAGAATAGATGGAAAATGAGGGAATGAGAAAGAAGAGATAAACAATATTTTAAATATAACCTATCTTGCCTTTTACAGCTTAGGCGGGCGAGAAGATTTGACAATATCTGGAATCATGAGTATTCTGTCATATCATTGGAGAAGGGTTACTTCGTCGATCGTTTGAAGTGGCCAGATGTGCACACACAACGATGGATATGAAATTGAAAAAAAAAGAAAGAAACGAATGCACAACATGAGCCGAAACAAAATGGTCCAATTGATGAAACGGAACGAAATCGTTCTCATGATGCGAACATCGACGTTATCGTTGGTAAGACACGGGTGTGGAACTAGTGTAGAAAGGTACTGACGACGCAGCATACTTTCCTGGGCTTCCTTGTTTCCCGACGAAACGCTATAGACGCCTTGTATTCAGTTCTTAATTCGTACGTCGATTCGCCCGTCGACCCTTACATGCTTCCGGACCTTGTTGTTGCAGTCATGGGTTTACTCCGTACTATTTGTGCCGATTCGATTTATCAGTCTCTACCCTTAGGGATCTTTCTTGCAGAATGTATCGAACGGGTTCAGGATTTTCCTCGAGTGTGCAATAACGTTAGATTTGATAGGTTGTGGCGAGAATTTTTGGGAGTCAAATGTTCTTAGTTCTTCTAGTGAATATCTACCTACCTTGAGCTGCTCATTTCTTTGTGCTTATTTACTTTTCTTCTTTATACTCAGACGAGCTATTACGCTCTTTCTCTCAACCATTTATTCTCTCTTGCAAACCTGGAATCAGCATTCACACATATTTATTTTGTTAGTAAAATTGAATTATGTTGTTTTACTTAACATAAATTTCAAGCATGTCTAGCTCTTTTGCTCTGTTTGTTTAGATTTTAAATGTAGCCATGTTGGTTAAAGACGCTAGATCTTTATAAAAGAATAATGTTCATAAGCAAGGGACTTACAGAAAAGCAAATACAATAGACTGCAAGGTGAATATGAAACGAAAAAATGCTGATGCAGGTATAACTAGTTTGGAAAGTTGATGTAAATGATGGAAAATGATTGAAAAATCCAAAAGTTAAATAATTTTCCCGTTATGATAAACAGACTAAAACAAATTCAACTTCCAATACTGCAATGCATGAGTATTGGTTGTAACTCGCAGGTAGAAAAATCCCAGGCAAACCGCCAAATGTTTAGTGGGGAAATTAATATGGAATAATTATTTAAAACTAATGAAGGAAATGATCAGTATTGTTGATCAGTATCATGTAAAAGGAACACTTTAGTGATACCTAGTCCAACGTAGTGACGCAAACCCTAAGAAACTTATAGCAAACACATTCCTTTCTATTGATTAGTATTTTTACAGATCTCATTGTTGTTGTTATTGCTGTTCTATCACCACAATCTTTTATACCTTACTTTACTCTTTCGAACAGTGTGGAGCTGCATTATGCTCAAAATGAAGACACTGCACACACACCCAAAACGCTCTCCTGGACGAATCAAGCGATGGCATCTCCATGCTTATGCAAATTTAACACCCACATCGCATCTTTCCGACTATCTGCCTTTCGCTATCTACTGTGTACGGAGGGTATTCTGATTTCTTTCCTGTGACCTAACGCGATAATGTAGGAATATTCTGCAATAGGACATGGAGGCCAAGAGAAAAAGAAACAAATAAGAACAGTAAAAAAAAACTTCAAATACCATCACAATACATGCAGGACAAAAAATGAACCTTATTACCATTCTTCTCGCCTTGTAACTAGCTTTCCTGCGTTGCCTATTATTAAGCCTCCCAACTCCCTTTCCACCCGCCCAGGTCGGAGTAGTGTAATGCAAAGAAATGAAAAAGAGCAACTTTTATAGCAACCAAAACAGGTTCTCGCCTCTATTCCACATTTTACAGTATTTACATGCACAATTCCAGTTGGTTTCTTGTGTAGTTGTGCGTGGTAGTGGGTGTGGAACATTGCAAAGCGGGATGAGAATTCTTCTGAGTTGCTTGTTACCATCAGGGCGTAGCAGCTAGTGTACAAAGATAGCCAAGCACAGAAATTGGATTTGCTTCAGATATGCTTTTATATGTGCTATCGGTTTTTATTGACGACTGTGCGATTTGTCCATTACTGAATTTGCGCACGTGCATTGGAGTGTAATAACATATCTTAATATACCAAATAATCATGCTGTTTAAAAAATTCTACACATAAAATTCTGAACAATATACGTTATGTATTATTGCATTGAAAGGAACGTACATAAAAAAGCCTGTACACGAGGTGTGAAACAATTTCGTGGTAAAATTGATGTTATTATTCTGTAAAGTGTCTTATCCTCTAAAGTTAGCATAGAAGGGAAGTATTCCTCTAATTTATTTATTTCCTTTAGCCTAATGTCCTAAGTTTTTTTTTTAATTCGTTTCTTTTAATTTTTGATGGAACGGCCAAATGGAGAATATTTCGCTGACGTGCGCATTGAAAAGGTTGCGAATTTGCTTGGCTTTCATTATTTCCAGTTTCCTAGTTTCTATACCAAAAGGAATAGAAAACTGTACATAGAAATAGCGAACTTTATTAAACCTATGCGTTTCTGCCAAAGAGAATCTGTGTCATGTTACGAATGAATGATGAGAATGAATTGAAACTGGATGGGGTGGGTGAAGCGTAATGAAGCATCGCAGCGAAGGAATAAATGACAGATCACCAGCTGACATGTAAGCACGCGCCACACAGTGCCTTCCTCTCAGTGATTTGCTACATAACTAGTTCTCACATACTCTGCAGCAAATAAACGCATGGCTCACATTAGACGCCACAATACCCACGCAGTGGGTGAAATACTAATGAAAGGGAGTCATTGACTAACGCATTGATGAATTCGTGGTTGGAGAATGAACGGAACCAAGGTTGCACGTACGGTAGAACGAGATGGTTAGTTGGCAAGGGTTCACACCATTTAAAAGCTCGTGTCATTACTGATACCACCATGAGCAAAACGTATGTTTTAAGGTTTGCTTGTATGTTAGTGGGAAGACAGGTGGAAGTAGTATAAAATGTCATTCTGTATTGTATTTGATGAACTAACGATGCTTCTTTAGTCAAATAGACAGTATTGTAGCGATATCATAAGCACGTGGTATAAGATTTAAGATGAGCTTAATACACATATGGATTGGTTCTAAATTAGACACTGAGACACTTCTATTGTTGTTATATGTTTTAGATCATGTAGGGAAATTTGTGGATTGTCTTGTATGTTTAATACTTACATTAACGTTTATGGGCTTCGAAACACGCTTCGGGCGCAGAATCTTCTTTTACCACATGCTATGACACACAAAAATGAATCACATATGATAGTGGTGTAACAGGAATGAAATAGAAAGAAATAAAAGATTAAAATTAAATGATAAACGAGGAGATCATACCTAGAAAATCATGCCCTACCACATGGAATGGAGAACGATAATGAACAAAACATTACAAAAAAATCACATTTACACATTCAAATAATGGTTCCTAAATGGTTCAACTAAGACGTATAAGCCAAAGCGACAATATAATACAAACTCATAAGACAAACGATACAAACAAAGGCAGAAGTAATGTTCCGCTGCAAACTTTGTGAGCATTCCCAAAAGATGCAACCGATAAGAGGCGATTTGACCGATTTGTATCCATTTAATTCGAACTTGGCCGAACATAATGCTTCGATTGTGTGTGTTACAGTTTTTGGCTCTGTTTTATCGACGTCCCAAAGTATTTTCACTGGTGATGCAACTTGCGGGTGCTTCTACTTTTCTGTGCTGTACCCTCTCTTATAGCCTCTGGCCAGCGTTGCACGACATTGTGTTTGTTAAAGTTGTTTAAAGTTGTCAAGATAAAAAACCAAATTATTTTCACAGCACTCCAAATGTTGCTTTTGCACCCAAAGACTTATATTTCGTAAGAACGATGCTTGATTTCTACTAACAACGATGTTTTCCCGGCAACGTTTGAACACGTTTTGGTGAAAAACTGCCTCAGACACGAGCCCTAGTTAGATGGCCTACACGCTGGTCCCAGTTCAACTATGGTGGCAGGCGTAAAATGTTCAGTAGTGAAAAACATGACTCCCTATGATGTTTGCAAAGTAAATATGATACGCCAACCATTGCGTGGTAGATAGAGTTGCGTTGGTGTGCGAGTATACATATTTGTTGATTGTGTATGTGAATATGTAAGGAAGCCACAAAATTGCACGCACACAAGCACAACATCGGCAGTGTTGAGTAGTATGCGTGTTGGTATGTTGGGCATATGAGATGATCGGAACGGACGCAGCAACCGCAGATAGGGTTTATGTGACAAAGAAATTGAATGGGATGTGCACAGACGAGTGTTGGTGAAACAGATTGACATATGCACAAGTATGTGTAAGTTTGAGCCGGCCGATGTTCTAGGGGTGAGCAAGCAAATTTACAAATAGATGTGTAGGTGTGCGTAGGTGCCAAACTATAGATAGAAAAAAAAACATAATTGTACCCTATTGCCTCCATAGATTGAATCGGTATCTTAGAGGGGTAAATTCGCACATATGCACATACCCATCTTCTATGGCTATTTTCCCATAGCTATGCCCAAAGTATTTAAATGTCCGCCAAAATAAGTAACGCTAAGTTTTTTGTTGTTGTTGTTTTGAGACTGTTTCACCTTCCAGTGGTGAATAAAGATTAAATTTAACTCTCATAAGATTCTACTCGTTGCATTTCCCTAGCACTGAGAAAAACGTGTAAGTTTTAACGCGTTACTAATTGTGTGTTCAAATGTTATCTATATGTATATTATATTGCATGCAGTGATGCATGTTAAATGATATTAAATGAAAATCAATGTAAATTTTGTGCATACAAAATTTAAAAAAATCATAGTCACACACTGAGACTTTCATCAGTGTCATACAAAATATTTGTTGCTGTACTTAGAAATGATTTTCTGTATACGGCTTATTCTTCCCACAGTGTTCCCCTTTTTACCTTAGTAACGGGAATCGGTTCGGGTGGAATTTTAGTAGCAATCCTGGCGACTAAATGGCAGTTTTTGTTTGAAGTGGCTCATCTAAAATTATCTGAGAGTCATTTCTTTTTATCCAGTTTTCAACTAATTGCTGTAAATGAAATGCACTTTACGTACATTCCAAATGCGACCGATTTTATCATACATCATCATAGATAGCAGAAAAATGCAGTTTCAAACAAGCACTAATCGTTATGTTGTATTCCCATTTCCTTCCCGAACTCAGCTGTCGAGGTCGTAACAAAAACTCTCTATTTCAACGTCCAGACACGGCCTCACTTTGCTAGAGTACTTAAAATTGACAAACAAAACCAAGGCTGCAGTCTCGCGAATGACACCAAATGATTTGTATTGTAGCGTAGGTAGCCGCTTTTCGCCAGTGAATTGGTTTTGTGTTGGTGAAAATATACCTCATTAGAGGTGAGAAAGGAAATTTTTCAAAGTTCTCGTGGTAAAAGGATAGCTGGGAAATTTCGAGGAAAATGTTTTTCCAAACTTTAGCAGAGGCACAAACCATTTAGCTAGGACGTAGCTATGAACACGAACCGTTTAGCACACTGCAAAGTTAATATCTCTTACCGAGCTCGACGAGGCCTGTTAAGCAAGCCAAATAGGATCCTCCACCTTAGTTGCCTGCGAAAGCACTGGTAAAATAAAAAAAAAAAAACAACTTTGCATTCGACTGTTCAGTCACATGCTCCGAATCTGTACTAAAAGTGTACGCTTTCGGTTGCGGTGCAAATGGTGTTCCATGGGGTGCCACTACTTTTTCTCGTTGAGTTTTAGCGTAACACAAGCGAGAAAGAAAATAGCTGTTCCGAAATAGGGGCGGGAATTTTGAGCTTTCTTACCTTTGCTTACGGTCTGTACTAAAAAGCATTTTAGAGAAGCAACTCTAGCGAGCCTGCTTTCTCGTACAATACGCATGAGCATCTAAGCGAAAAGGGCAACCAACATGGTTTCCGTAATGATTTGATTTTCGTTCAAAGAGGAAGAAAGTCAGCTCTCTATTTTAAACGCCACAGTACAAAGGAGATCAACACCACATGCTTGCGAAGTCGATCCGGGAACACAATTAGAGTTGAGGTGCAGATTTTCGAGGAAACGCGCATGTAAATGTTTTCTTCCGCTCAGATAGTGTAGCAAAAATTGAAATAGCTGCTGACTTGGCCTCAGCTGTTGCAATCATCAATATTGAGGAGGAAGATTCCACCACACGCCATTGAGATATGATGATGAATGTATTTACGATGGTTTAACGTATGTAAACGAGGTAAACAAATAATTATGCTTAATAAACACTATGCAGCTCAGTTAGATGCGGTTGTTAAATCATCTTTCATAGGGTGTGAAGTTTATTTGTTTTGTTTTGTCTATTGAAAAAAATGCATGCTGCCGTCGTGTTTAGCAGCTCCATGTGAGAGGTTATAATAATATAACCAACCGAATACTTAGATCAAGACATATCATAGAACGGTCAGGCCATGTTAGACTCACTAAGCTTCCTAGTCGGATATTCAATACTGATAGGGAAAAACGGCCAGGATAGGATTTTGGTACCAGCATGTCGTGTAAAAGAACGTTCCCACCGTTCCTACACATTTTAATTTATTAACAAGAAGTATGATAGAGATATAGCAAAACAGTTTTAATTTAGTTCGCAATATATAAGTGTTATAGAATTAGCTCGACTGTTGAAGGAGCCGTCGGTCCTGAAAAAACCAAATAAGTTACAGAAAGAAAATATGATTGCACTTTTCCCGTTAGCACGCAATCGAAAAAAAAAAATTAAGAAGTGTATTTTTGTGCAAACCTCAGTAATTTTTAAGTAGTATACTAGATGTAGATCTAATAGCTATGTTTTACAATGTTCCGCCGGCATTTCATCTGATTCATTCACGTCTTTATTGTACAGCAAAGTAATTGCATATATCAATGATTAAACCATTAGTTTGATACAAATTGTGATCATCAAAATAGCGTCCACTGCATTGCATTTAACTATGAAATAAAATAAAATTATGTTATTATGCTACGTTAAAATTATGTTACATCTTGGTCCAGAATTTAGTACAAGCATTTATTCATATATCTTGGCATTTTGGCTCACATTCGCCTCTTGTACACATGTATTAAAGGGCAGATTAAGTAACATTTTGTGCTATAATGGGAAAAATCACATTTTGTTGAATAAACACAGCCATTGAAAGAAACACGATAGTAATTAAATATAATTTTAAGTGTATATGTGTGTTGCATGCAACATTGTAGCTGTTGAAATAAAGTATTTGATTTCGTGATCAATCATCTCTTAACTCTTTCAATAATGTTTAATGCTTAATTAACATGGTTTCGCTTGTATTCGCGGGTCTGTTCTGGACTCATTGACTAGATACTTTCAACAAATTGACTACCGCGTGCGTCTTTGAATTCGTTTTTTTTCTAAGCGAATGTACCACTATAAGCTAGTAAAATAACAGTCACATTGTGGTCATAAATAGTGGCTTTTGATGTCAAGCTGTTTATCTCAACTAATGACTAGCCGTAATCTGCACTCCTCTCCTTTCATTACCAAATCCTGGTGATCAATGTATTGTTGGCTTAACTCAAAAACACCTCTCTCATCGAGCCTTTCTTCAAGAAACAATCCGACGAAATCCGACAAATCAATACTAATGGCATCGGTTAGACCATGCAAGGAAAAACTGCTTTCGAATTAGTTTCTTTTCCTTATGGTAAAAGTGCTGCATATGCTAGCTCCAGCAATGTTTCATATTTTTTGGAATTTACCTGAAATTTATACTGCATATCAGGGATCTTCGAACGAGGTTGTGTTACGAATTATGAAGTACATAATTGATGTAAAATGTTAAAATTAAGTAAGATACAGCATTGAACTGCTGTCTGAACACCAGAAAGTTTAAAGGAAAATACCATAAGTTTTATCATCGAAGTGAGAGGAAATACAGACTACAATTTGGCTTTACGATTGGATGTGATGCCTTTTACTTTGGTTGCTTTTATTTTGTTCAATTTAAAATCGTGACTTTCTAATAGGTAATCCCATAACCGTAGAACCGTTCAGAAGCGTAGATGGTCTAAATGCCGGTCTTTTACATGACAGATCTGGTATCAAATACTATGTATGAGGATCGTTTCTCTGTAGTAGGCACTGACCGTAGGACTATGATAAAGAGGATAATGATCTAACAATATGGCAAGATAATCTCGGAATGAGAACGAGATATAGTATGGTTTTGAATTTATGTAACAATTAATTATTTATTTGCTTAAAGCACAATACACATTTATGTAAGTACAGTTTAAAGTAAACTTTTGTACAACAAGCTTCCCATGAGTACCGTTACTCTAATCGTGGCTTAATCACCAATTCGATACCCATACCACTACAATTAACCAATGGTTTGTTTTCACTGCGGGATTGAGTGGGATAATTATTAATAAGCTATATGAAATGCTAATTACGGCTTTGGAATTTACTGCTAAACTGAACACCTTCATTCAATACTATGGAATGGCCCTCAGCATTATATTATAAATATTTAATCAATTGTCCATTATTAATTATTTTACGAAGCAACTTATCGATTCAAACGCAGCGCTTAGCTTACCTGTACATATTCTTGTAATGTACGACTACTCCAAACTATTTTTTCAAAAGAGTAACGAATTATTGATTATCACAACAGTACGTTTCGGCAAACAAGTTCGTCGATTTAGGGTTCGTTACCGTAGAAATATATTGTGAAACGAAGCGATGCTTTTCAGCTTAAGCGAGCAGCCAAAAAAGTTCCAAGCTGGCAATGGTTGCACGGTACTAACACAAAAGGCGTGCATATCTTTCCAACCACCTCAGCCACAATCTCAGTTCCATACAAATTAAAAGCAAAGAAAAAAAAAACGAACAGACTAAATCGCCAATATAACAACAAAATTGCATATTTTACGATGCAATAAACTCTATTTCTTTATGTATTTATGTTTGGGTACGAATATTTGTCCCTCATTGAAGTTTCCTTGCTCTTTCGTTCACCCTGCAGCTGAAAGTGCTGCACACTCGCTGTCCTGTCGTGACAGGCTGTTTTATTGTACATTTTATCCCAAGCTAGGTACTCCGTTTGTCTTAGGATGTGCAAAGCTTTGGGATTGTGAAGTTGCCAACATTTGGTGTAAATCCTGCCGTAGTGGCAAAAGAGTTAAAGTAACCACCGTCGGGAGTGTCACCATGCTGCAATCGTATTGACGCAAGACTGCTTAGCTTGAATTCAAAGCAAAGCAAACAAAACAAAACCCATCCACCGCATACAAGCACACATGTATGTAGGATCTTCTTGCAGGAAGCATGATGGAACGACAATTTATTCCAGACGTTCGTCGGCCTCGCTTTGACAGGCAGGTTAAGGCCACCAGTGGTGGGAATGAGCTGTAAAAGGGTTCTACTGTCTATAGCTTACCCAGAGAGTGTGTTTCAATTGCACGGGATGTTGTTTTGTTACGTACTGTCCTTGAGGCTATACGGTCGTTATTTATTGCAAGCCTTTTACTGTAACCTGAACAATCTGGATAGGTAAATTTGTCTACATGGATTACCTCACGAATTCCATAGATGTGCATCTATGTCCTTGAAATTGTTGAGTAATAATGAACACAGAAGTAGCAATTAACCTTAGCTGCAACTCTTTTGCTGAAGCACAGGTTGTTCTGCTAAGGTCAAAGGTATGTGAACACGGAAATGAAAATAATCAAATTGCTTTTCTTTGCTATGTTTTGTTCGATCTGTTCAGTTTGTTTGCAAATTTGAACTTGAGTGGATGCAGTGTTTGCTTGTGCCATTGTATTACGGGAATTTAAAGTAGAAAGTGGCACTGTGTGGGTGTGTAAAAAAAAAACACAAAAATCGTAGAAACTCATGAGTTGCGCTAAGGTATCTACATGTTTCAGTCGATAAATATGAGTAAAAAACGTGTTATGTATAAACCCCAAAGTGAGATGATTTAATATGTTCAAGCAAAGCGTTACAACTCAAGTCTTGCATTCGAATCTAGCCTGGCTCAAATTCTCCTCCTCTTCTCGTAATATTATTATATCTCGTGAATAATTCACTTAAAACACCCTTATTATATTAGCATGTTCTCTGATGTTAAGTCAATATTAAGAAATAATGTTTGTGCAATGAAAATGTGAATGAAAATTACCCCAACTAGTTAGGTTTTTTTATGTTACGAAATGAGTTGATTGAAATTTAGTTTTTCCAGCGTATTGTATCGTAAAATTGTTTGGTGGATATGACGTGGTGTTTTTTAATTTAAAATACCTTTTTCTCTTCTTTAACACGTGTTTTGTTTTGCCAAAAAATAAATGAATGATCGTTCTTTTATGAATTATGAAGGTATTTTAGTTTGATTCGTTCAGAAGTTAAAGATAGTGTTTTGATTCCTTAGGTTAAATAAATATATATTTTTTCGATTTTTTGTAGCTTAATTCTGACCATGGAATCAAACAATCGCTTAAATTGTCCATCACTACTCACTCTGATTGTTTAACAGCCAGATGCATAAATAGAGGGGTGCAAATAAATGATACTTGAAATAATCATTAAAAGGCATCTGAGAACACTGTTTTCATATATGCTTGCATAAATTCATAGGATTTGCATTCCATATAACCTTAATATAGGAAAGATTTACATCTTACAATGTTCCTGTGGACTTCATAGCCATGCTTCACTTCTTGCATTTCGTTCTTTAATAGTTGATAGAGCTTTTCACATCCTGGCAACAGGTGATCTGGGAAAGGTGTAATCGTAAATGATTAGCTTATTTATGAACGCTTTTACTTGCTAATGTGGATTAAACAGCAAAGTGCAATAATGGATTATTCACCAAAAGTCAAGGAATTGACCCAAGAAATGTAAAGGCGGTAAAAAAGAGGAAAAAGTACTATAGATTATTCGAATAATCATCTTATTCATACAATATGTATACCGAGACAGGGACAGGTGTTCTATATAAATTTCTTTTTCTATGCTGGTTGGTGATACAAATTAAAGTTAAATGATAGTGGCAAGGTTTCCAAATGTGTATCTGTGTATTGCATATTCAAGCTTGTCTTAAAATTGTACAGCTAAAGCTATTGCAATTCAATGAAACTTGTAACGTTCAGTTCACATATCTCAAAACTCTTTTTGTAATATGCGCAATGAACATGGTTTGATCGGATCAGTAAGAAACGGAATGGCAGACGTTGTAATCAAAATATTATTGATAATGAAAAAACAATGTTATTTTTTAATTGACCATTTGAAGAAATTAATCGCACTTCTTTATTTGCAAATCAGGCAATAGAGCAGCTTTGTTATGTTAACATGCGGCCTTAATCGCACAGCAAATGGTAAAGGTAAAGTCATTTGATTCTGAAGTAAACGCCATAGGATTATGAAGTAAATACCGAGATAGATTTTCAAAGTAAGATTAAGACTAGGGTGGAAGATTTTATATAGTGATTAGAATACGATTTGTCGGATCCCATTCAAATGAAAAGATTGACTTTTTAATACTATTTCCCCATGGAAATGACTATGATCCGTAGTTTTTTACATTTATTTATTAAATAATTGAGGCATAATTGTATTGTTTTTTTATAAAAAAAAAACTTAACCATATACTTAATCTAGGGCACAATTTATATTGATTGAGAATTATTTTCCATTCTCCAAATAGTGAAAAGATACCTCATGCCGTGTTTTCTCGATCGTACAATCGATTTCATCGTCATGATAATTTGAAATTTATTTATTTCCATTATTACGGCTGAAAGCCGTATTATCAGCACCGCATGCGCTGAGTGATAAATACACAAGGTATTTCCGCATAATTTCAAATTTACATGTGACATTATTTTCTTTCTAATGTCGTTTCAATTAGAATTCGGTCATCAACCTATGAAAAAATAAGAATCAATACAAACATTAAATAGCATTCTTCAATTATCGTAAAAAGCGTTGTTAAACTGTCAATAATAAGTCGTTGGCAAAACGTGTATTTTCTGAACAAGAATGTTGTTTGTGTAGCGTGTTCGGGATTTCGGAATAGCAACTTGATAAAAAGGTATCTTGTACAGTAATTAATGAAAGTAAAGGTGGAAAGATAGCATAAATTTATACAACCATTATTCGAAGGCAAACATTTTGAAATATTAACATACCATTGAATAGCGTTGGAATACCAACGTTCATCAACAATTAGGATCAAAATGAATGCAACGGACGGAATATGAATTTTACATCCTAACCGTTGCAAACTCATTGAAATATGTTCTTAAGTATGGCTTTCAAATGGTAAATGGCTTCAAAACAGATAGTCAATCTTGTATTACGATCGTTTGATATGATGGTTTTCGAAGTCATCCGAAGGCTAAACGGGTAAATATTAATTAAAACATAGCTCCTCCTAACCGCTCTTCGTTTTTCTTGCTGTATCCCTATAGTTTTCTGCTCATGGCTAAATAAACAAGTTGAAACGCTGCGTAACACCACATCGTTCTACCAAGCCACCACGAGTTCTTCCTCCGGTTGGCCAAAGCTCCTCTTCACTATATTCAGCGTGCTCTTGCGGTTCTACCATGTGGAGGTGATTTCAATTTTCAGTGACTTCTACTCTTCACTCCTTTTCCGTTTTCATTCAAAGCCTACTAGCCTTAAACTCTTTTACCTCTACAGTGCAGTTGTCTCGAAACAGCCCGTAAAAGCTGCATTATATTACAGCCGATAGCTGAAACCACAATCCGCAGTGCTTGAGTGTATGTGCGTTCCTGAATTCCTTCTCAATTTGGTCGGAAAGGAGGGTTAAAATTGAAAGAACTTCTTCCGTTTTGCAGTAACCGAGAATTGTCGATGTAAGTTTTTCATCGAAAATGCTTCGAAAGCCTCCTGTCAATTCAGTTCGGTTCTTCCATGGAGTAGCATTATCAGACATAAAGGTAGTAGAACACACACACACACACACACACACACACACACACACATACTCTCACACACACACAAACACACAGAAAAGAAAAACGGTAACAGGTCTGCTTGTAGACAGGGAAAGCAGGTTTTTGTAACGTTCTTTTGCAAAAGATAATGAGATTTTCGTGTCACCGTCACGTAGAGCCACAAGCAAACAAAGTTTCGAAGCGCGTCCCAGCGGGAGCCGGTAAAGATTGCACGCAAGAATCATCAACCGATAGTTCTGAAACGAAGGCAAAGGAAGCGTGTTTTGCTCACTTTCAAGAAGGGAGGACAGTGAACTGAATCCTTCGTTAGAACGGAGCAGTTTGTTATACGTACAGCGAACAACACGAACAAACAGAACGTACGCACAATTGGTGGGGCCGCGTTGTAGGAGGGCTGAGAGAAAAGAATTTGTGGTAGGAGGACCATGAAACTTCATTTTCCCCAAGAAACATGTTTGAATTTTGTGTACTGAAAACTTCCTCCCTAAAGGCTAGTTTTTCGGCTCTTACGACCTTCGGTAATGGGGCTAGGTAGACGATGGGGCTCCTTTGCAAGGGACGGCAAGGGGAGTGACTCCCCAAAAGATCATAAATATTGAAGTTTATGGTAATTTAATTCTTTTGTTTCGATTTTTGCTCTGAGCGTGATTCCATGTGCAGCGTTTGGCTTCGAAGCTAAAGAACGAACCACTTACGTTCGCCCCGCTGAATCCGAAATTGAAAGGTCTCTACGGACAGAGCGCTTTGTTAGGCTAAATTTTCAGCGCCTTTGGTGTCTTATATGTACCATAAGCAGTTGAAGTTAATTTTTGTTTGCAGAATAAATAGCTATATCTAGGAAAGCAAACGTTGTCGGTAATGAATGCAGATTATAAGTGACCAAAATTGTGAAATAGAAAAACTTTCAATGCAACATTCACACAACAAATTAACTTAGGATAAGTATCGTGGATATTTATTCCAGCTGCATATGATTTCATCTAAACCATGTCAAATTTAAGAGATTTTATATTCCGTGTTTGTTTTCCTCGTTATAAATACTCGTTATAAACAATTCAACTTAAGTTACTGCACCTCAATGGGAAATTTATAGATCTTGCATTATAAAAATTAACTTACGAGTTCCTTACGGGGCATAAGAATTCTACACACATATACTTTTATTTCCCTATTGGTGTAAAGCTAATTCGCATCCGTTTTTTTTATTATTATTATTTTTTGTGTAGCAGGCAGTGCCTATTCGCTGTTTCGATCGTATAAAAGAGATTGCAGTAATTCTATTATTTAATCTCTATTTAATAATTTTGCGAAATGATCTTGAACTCTATTTATACCTTAATTTCCTCGTGCTGCAGAGTATGATGTCTCGATTGATTATATGATTCATTATCAATAATTTTAATTTCTATAAATTCTGTTCACCACCATTAAATGCAGGCAAGGTTTTTAAAGAAAGCAGTAACAGCCATTGTTATATTTTAATCGTAGCATCTCTTTTGATTCTATTCAATGCGTATATTGTGTTTCATTTAATCGCGGTGCCAGATCGGATCTTTTCTGTAGTAAATACGAAGCTATAAAACTTCAACTCTCTCTTTGCCTATAAAACTCTCCCGGAAAGAACGTGAAAGAACGAGATCAATGTATCTCCCGGAATGTTTATTGTACGCGCGCGCCATGGCGCTGATGATGGTGGGTATCAGCAATGATGGCTTCCGCCTCATTTTGTAAGTGTTAGTGTGAACAAGCTTACTGAACAGCCATGCCAATTTCGATGATTCGGTCGGTCCCAATGCGCATATTGTCTAGTGAGGTTTATGGCAAATAACTGATAAATTACTACTCAATTATCAACACAATTAAATCTCGTAAACTAGCTGTGCCCACTCAAACAAATGCTTATCGGAACTGAGCGGTATGGCTCGCCATTGTTCCATAAGGAAAGAAAGAGCAAAACAAAACATAGGTTGGGTGAGAGGATGAAAAATTCACTTCGGTAATTAAGAAAAAGATGTGTAGCACCCCAAGAAGTAATATATGTTACACCTCATGACGATGTACCTACATAAGTAGTAAAAGAAGTAATAAAGTTCGGTACAAATGCACAGTTTGTAATGCGCTATAATAACGACTCGTGTAGATAACGCATTCTGATCATTTATCAATATCTCTTTAAATAACGTAATTTATCCATACGCAGGATGGTTTTTTTACAACAATTATGCTAATAATAATTTCGATCCAATAAAGTATCAGGCAGCAATACTATCTGAAAACTTAAATGCTTTTCATTAGCTTTGTGTTAAATTTGAAATCAATTAAAGTGGTTTATTAGCGCTGTCCACCGTTTTTCATTTGGACGACCTGTTACAGGTGTATCTTCTTAAGCCTCTTCTAGCAAAACAATCAAGGATATTCAGTGAGGTGTACAATTTATAAAAAAAAGATTGTAATAACGGTTTGTGCCATGCTACCTTAGTTGACGAACACGAATGAAATAACGAACCAACAATTGCTTTTACCAACAAGCAAACGAGCGATTTAATGAAAACAAATAAATATTTATAAATGACAAAAGACCTGATTCTGCATCGTAATGGTCTATTACCAAGCCCAGAGCGCGTCTTCCACAGAAACATGTTGAAACGGTTCTAATACCATAGACATTGTGGCTAGTGTGGGAGAAACAAAATACCAATCGCATAAATGCTGGCCGCACAGAACGACAAAGTGAGGGAAACGGAACAAAAAATAGAGAAAAATAAGCTAACTCAGCTATTGCTAGAGAACGCGAAAAGGACGAGACGATATTATAAATGTACTGTTCAGATGCATTTGCCTACACGGCTATGCATGAGTAGTTTTGGTGGTGGAACGACCAAGTAGCAACGAAGGTTTGTTGATGTTTTTTTTGCCTTTTGTCTGCGATTCCGATGGTACATCAAATTTAAATTTTACCGTCTTAATCATGCATTTGATGGATCATCATTCCGACCATCAAACTTGAGCAAATCGTTGATGGGCCGTCAACAATCTTTCAATGGTTGAATAGTCGTTCCAAGCAAAGCAACGAGGTGCTTCATATAGACCATTCGACCAATCTGAGGTTGAAATTTTACTGGTGTACGTGTGAAGCATGCATTGTCATGAGGTTGGTTGTATGAGATTTGTTCACACAGGCGCACCTCAAATCGTTTGTGAAACCGCATGATGAACATTCAGATTTTTTTTTTCAACAGGAACTATCTCAAAAATATTTGATGCTTATCTCTTCAAACATATGGCTTAGTGATAGGTTTAACTAGTGATTAGTGCTTGAATCAGTAACAAACCAGAAAAAATAGTTATTTTTTTATTCTTCAAGAACGGCCAGGCCGTATTGCTTTAAAAGAATAGTTATAGTGTTGAATAATGTTTCAAACAGTGCATTGATTCTCGTGAAGCATTTCTTATTGTTGGCTCATGTGCTCAGAAAAAAGTCACTTTTAATTGTTGCGTGTTAATTGGAAATATTGGCACATAACCTTTTTTTGTGAACTGAAGTTTGTTTTGGCATTTTAATGATATGGAAGCATATATTTGATCATTTAAGTACATATCTTGTTTCGAAAATCGAACGGATTAATTAATTATGAAACAGTTTTGATCGCTTCTATCGCTTTAAATTGTTTAATGCAATTTTCAACATTTGATTAGTCAATAAAATATCACCGTTGGAAAATTGTGCAATGGTTCTTGCAGAAGATGTTTTCAATAATTTTATTGTCTGCGGCTAAGCAGGGTCTATTAATCGTTTCAATACCATTCAATTACTAAGCAGGGTCTATTAATCGTTTCAATACCATTTCAATTATAACATAATACATAATGTCCATTATTAAACTGCATTGTTGGTTGTTCCTTTGTTTTATATTGTTCATCGTTGATCGGTCTGAACGAAAATCTGTTTAAATTTTTTACAATACAGTTAACCTTTTTGGGTTTCAATTATTTTTTATAGTACACCACAGTAAGGTACAATTAGTTGAAATTTCAATTTGTTCGGGCTTGATGGATAATGGTATCGGCGCCGGTCTCCCACTCGACGGACCATCTGGACCGTTCCTCAGTAAAAACGACTGATTATGCAACTGCGTGTTTGAAACATCAGGTTTAACCGTAATAGAAGAAAAAAACAAATCGACGTATCATTACAGAAAATGAAACAAATACAATAGATGATTATGTTTAATTGATGAATTATATATACCGATTGTTCAGGGTTGCTACAGACTACAACTGTGTTCCTTCTGTATTACTTTAATGTAACAATGTTTGAAATGGACTAGTGTCCATTATAATTTTAGCACAGTACATAAATTCGTTTGGTGAAATATTCTCAAACTTTCTCCGGTTCATGATTTTAGGATCCAGTTACTTAGTGTAGTGCATTTATTATGCCGTTATTCGTCATTCTTAGCCGTATAGGTGAGATGACAAAGATTAAGTTTTTTTTAATAACATTGGAATTTTTTAATGAATTGTAGTTTATATCATTATTTACTAAAATGTTTGAGACTTTTCATTCATTTTGACCACCATAAGACAAATGTCTAAAACCCCACCAACGCCTGATCATAGTTTATCGCTGGTCTGTTGTTGACTTACTATGCCTCCTGTACGTTTATGTTTTGTCCATTGCGGCTACATAGACAAGTTCGAATGATATCTTTTTCAAGACTTGATGAGCCCACTCATACCTGATTAGTAAATCAAGGAACAGTACGGCAAACGACAATCATTGAATGTTTTTCTTCGCATACCGGTTTCTTCTAGTTTCAGCTTCGAAGTAGATGTATTTTAGCATTAGAGCACAGGATCTTTTGAGTTTTACAATAGCTTAAACTTAAATAACTAAACGTAATAGTTTAGCGATTAAATTTTTCTTTTCATTTTGCTATTTTGTAATCTAGACAGAGCATTACAATTTTTTTTTCTAATCAATTGGTTAGAATGGCGAATAGTTGAAAATTTATGTGGGAAAGAGAGTGATGAGCGATTAGTGATGAGCGATGAGCGATGAGAGTAAAGAACGGTGAACGGATGAACGAGGATGATGACGGATGAACTTAGGAATGAACTGTAAGGAATCGAATGAAATAAAAGCAAATGCGCAGCAGGATCGAGGACACTCGATAGTTATCACAACAACTGCTTAGACTATTAACCATATCTTCCCTACATTTATAAGAAATAAAATTTTAAATGAATTCACCTTTATTTTACCTCTACTCAACGAATCCCAAGTTGATGTATGATATTTTATCTAGACTAGCCCCACCAAACTATTATTTTGTTTCATAGATGTTATTATTCTTTTATTGCAATCATTCATAATCATAATATTAAAAAATAATCTTGTTATGCGCAGGGATTTATAAAGAGAGTCTCAAATCGTTTTTTCATTTTCTTTTGTGATACTGCAACTTTACGTGGATCATCTTATTTGTGGTTTCCTTAGCATGTTTTCTTCCATAGCACGATATACAGTCCTTCGAATGGTACGGAACTTATTAAATGTTGGTATCAAGCCTGTCATGTGAGACCTCGGTGCTGCTGCGACTTATGCCATCGAGCTGCTGAATGTAAAAGATGATAAACCATAAGAATCATTGATTTCATGTAACATCATTTGTAAAAAGTCTTCCAATTCATAAGAGGGTTCAAGAAAATTCCAAGAATATTCCATTCTTAACTCTTTTATATTATAAATGATAAAACCTATGAAATGAAAATTATACGCATGCATTTAAATAAACTGTAAAAAACAAAACCTTAACCACACCGTTAAATCATTAAACAATCGAAGCAATAGAGCCATGCGTGTCAGTTAAGGATAAAGCCGTGACATTTAAACCGGGTCTAGGCTTCATTTTACGACCTATGGATCGTAAAATATTATATGCCCTAATAAAAATTATCCATTGAAAAGTATGGCGTGAAAGTTCTGTCTCTTGTGTCCCTGTTCTCTTTTGTTAACTGTTTTCTGCAGAAAACGTGTGGCATGTTTGTACGTGTAATCGTAAATGGCATTCAGTTACAGTTAAAGATTAGGGAAAGATTCAATATGTATTTAATCGGAGCAAATTGTGATCACAATAAATTTCACAACATTACACTTGCAAGATGTCAGTTAATATGGAATTAAAAGTTTTTAAATCAAGCTGTACTACTTACATTTAAAAGCTCAATCTTAATTTTTCACGTAATGCAAATAAGTTCGGAGACATTGTAAAGATTTTGTAGATTTTTCTCGTAAATATATTCCAAATCGTTGGTTTCGTCAGCGGATTCTAATTGGAATATTCGCAAAATTCTTTTTCCAACTATGACTGCCGAATCGGAAAAACGATGCGAAACACAAAATTGAGCAATGAGAAACTGAGCAAAGTAAAGCGAACAAAACCACAAATCTTACAACGAATGCTGCTTTACTCCTTTTGCTCCTAGATGGTATGTACTGTCTTTGATTCTCAAGCAAATAACTAGATTAACTGATAATGGTTTAGTATCGTTTTATAATTCATTCCGTTCGTAGAAACATGTCAATCTACATTTGAGCTTTATTAATTTCATGCAATTAAATTAAATTAAAATATTATTTTTCCGTTTTTTTCAGGTACCCATCGTAGAAACCCTTGGGCTTGGTTTAGTGCGTTAATAAGTTAATGAAAAAATAAAGTGATATTTCGACCTAGATTTGGTCGTGAAGGTGTTTTAATGTGAAGGTGTAATTGTGTACCAAAAAGTGCCAAATAATTTGTTGAAGCAAATGTCGTATGCTTAGAAAGTAAAATCGGCATGGAAAATATCTTATGTGCGCAAATTTGTGCTCACTTACGTAATATATGAAAGTATTTAGAAATGCGTAAATTATAGTTTTGTAGAGTGAAATCTTCAAGTTTTGTGAATTGTAACCGAAGATGTAATAGAAGTGAAAAATGTATTTCAAAAGAAAATCCAAAATAAGCAATGTGTAAAAAAAGGGTGAATTAATTAAGCGAGCCAAAGAGTGAGGAATCTCATTTCACATTGCACACATAATAATATTCTCACTGTTCACTAGAAGTGGACACAATGGCACAGAAAACAACAACGATGATTGTAGACTGGAAATGAATGATCAGGTAAGTTTCAAATTAAATCATTAATATTTTAATTTTTTTATGAACAGATCAAAGTGGAATATTGTTACGAATCACTTATATAGAAATATAGAATAGCCCGTAGCGTAACGTAATAAAACAGTGTAATTGTTTTATGAATCTCATAAGAATTGTTTTAAGAATCTCATCAACAACCATAAATGACCGAACCGTCGATTGAAATATCTTTAATATGGTATAATTTATTTTTTTATACGGGGAAGTCCAATTCATATTATTTCATTACGATTCTGTGTTCAAAGTTTTCGATCTTGCTACCTATCAACCCAACTATTTGTTTGTATGATTAATGGCCAGAACAATTTACTATCGTACGGCACGAACATGGAGTACGGCGATCATATTTATTAGTTTTGTTCTTTCAATACCGCCGTTTGCTTTTCAGTGAGGTGAGAGAAAAAGTGAAATGAATGAGAATAAAAGGCATGAAACATAAACAAATACCTTCGCTTAAAGCATGGTCCGCTCAAGTTCGCATCTTTGCTGCTGTCTCGAGGGTAGCAGGTTTTATGATAGAAATAAAAACTTTTACAGGTTTTAAATTGTTTTATGTGCCTATTAATAGTTTCCCAGCAGATTACGCTGTCCATGTGTATGTATGTATGAAGGGTGCGTTTAGGTGTGCAAGTAATCATATGGCCTACTGGCACCGTGTCTAGAAACAGCATGTCAAACGGCGTCATCACACGTATCGCAGATATCAACATAAAATGACAGTTTATCAACATCGAAACAAATATGATTTTTTATTCTTGGTACATTCTATAAACATGTACAATCCTGGTAATGTGATTGTTAGATATTGACGAAAAAGTGTCTAATGATAAGTAATCGATATATCCGATCAAATTTATAATTGTTCCATAGTGTGTCACATATGCTTGTTTATTAAGTTGATCGAAGTAAAAAGTGTTGCTTTGATATTAAACAGAAAATACTTTAATGAAACACATTTAAATGACACAAAAACTTGCATAGAATCCAAAAATGACTTCAGCATTATAACTTGAACTGAAAACACCTGTTTTCTTAAAGAGCTTCTATTGTCGGATTTCTAGGATTGATGTGCCTGATAGTTAAATACTTACAATGTGCCAAAGTAGATTGAATCATTTTCTTTTTCTTTCCATTTCTGGCTTCTGTGACTTTATTTACGCGAAACAACATGATCTGACTTGCGTATGAAGGAACAACTCGAATGAGATTTGACATCTATCATGTTCAGTGTGGTCCACTACAATCAACACTATCGATTAGCTCTTTAAGATTCGCTTGAAAGGCATGTGTTTTACGCTATACAGTTGAGTGTTAACCAATACAGCTAACACTTTGTATGTTCTGAATAACAATTGTGTGCACTGTCTAGGCTAAAATCAACGGGTTTATGAGACATTATTTGATTACTTACGTTGTGGAAATTAATTAACTTTTTTATTTATTTTACTGTCATACAGTTACTGTAAAAGTCTTGTCTCGTAAAACCAGGCGGCCGCTTTTCTTAAGCGACAGAACCACCCCAAAATCCCATCCGGACCAGTCCAGACAGGTCAACAAGCGCCACTTAAAGTTGTATCCCCTTAGAATAAAGAGATGACACAGAATTGATTCAAACGATATCGGATAATAGAATCACATCGAAAGAAGTATTTAGAATAGTATATCATGATAATTGCAAATAGATCATTTAGCAGATTACCTAACTTTTAATATGAAACAGTCAATTACTTGACCAGGAATAGGTATATTGCAATTTTAAGATGAATTTTCGAATATTTGGTATTTGGGCAAAGTGAGGTCTGACTATCCCACTACGTGGTATTAATAAAACACGTTCTTCTTCTTTTCCTTCTGTTGCACTACAACCTCCAGAGGTCTTGGCCTGCCAATATTTCTGACTTCCGTGACCCGCAACAGGATAGTCAGTCCTGCATACGGGGAAACGGCCCGAATGGGATTCAAACCTCGGTCCTGCCCGTTCGAAGCCCGGCGCCGCTATCTCCTCTACCACCAAGCTGCTCCAATACTAGTTCAGTACATTAAAAAAATCCTAATTGTTTTGCAATTGTGAAACAAATTACATTCCACGAATGCGTTAAGATATCAGGAGCAAATGTCCAGTACGTTATATTACAAGTATGAGTAATCGTTTTAACGACAGTACGTACAGGCGCTGAGGTTAATGGTTTTAATTCAATCTTAATCGTGGAACTGACAGTATGTTATTAATAACAGTGCTATGATATATACACCTCGCGTGAGTTAACAAGATCATGTAATATAACTCTACGGTTCTACGTATTTCATTAACACCTGCCATTCTTTCGGGGTTTATATGTATGTGTGTGTGTGTCTTTTTGTTACCGTAAACTATTACTATTATAGGCCAAGAAAGTAGCAAAGAACCAATTGGAGCAGTTTGGATGAATCGAACAATGGCAATCCTCTTATCTCCGTAATCCGACTCGAAACACGTCAGCTTCGGGCGATTTTCTCTCGGAAACATTCCTTTACTACACATTCATCTAATCTCAGTTGCTCGGATGATGGTAGATGGTTTGCATTTGTCTGCACCAACATCAACACTAGCACATTTTTCCATCCAGATAAATGCATTTCGAATGACTCTCTGTGTAAAGAGCAAGAGAGTAGGAGCGAAAAGTGTGCCTTTGCAAAGCAGAGATTGTGAAAACTGCTTTCGGAAGCCTCTCGCCACCTGGATATCCATTTAATGCTATACTTTCTCTCTGTCTGATACTATGCACCGGGATGCAGGAGAAACGAACACACTGGTGATCGACATCCGAACATGTGCAGATGGTCGATCCTCTCAGTGGTGAGTGGGATGAAGAGCAGCAATTCCAGTACCTTGGAATTGTTCTACGTGCAAAGTCAAACTGCAAACGAAGCCAGCAACTCAAGACTTGCTCCGAATGTAGAAGAATGCGTGTGAAAGAGAGATGTGCGGTGCTGACCCGTGAGCGACCAAGAAGTGGTCTCAATTCGCTTGGTCCTGTTGGTCACCGTAACCACAATCTCTATTCATCATACGTATTACTGTCGCGAAACTGTGTAGGAGCATGTGAATTGTACGTTCCAGCAAGCGCGCAAATCGAAAGTTGTTCAGTCGTTCTGTGTACGTCAAAAGTGTTTTTTAAGTCTGAACGTATTTTACGCGAATAAAAAGAAAACGATCAACATTTGATTTCTGCCGACTGCAACTCAACGGCAACGGGTGCGATAATTATTTTACCCATCGGCTTGTTTTGATTGCTCCAGGGAAAAAGTTCCTGTGCGTAATGTGTAAATGTGGGCTCCGGGCACTCATCGACAATCTTGCTGAGTGCCGCACTCAAGCGGGCTCTCACCACAGGGGAAAATTCATCTTTATCATGGAAAGAGTCCCATATTGTTGAATAGAACGAGACGACTCATCTCCTTGCGTTCGAGTGAATAGGAAAGTGAAAAAGCGAGCGGACATCGTGGACGTGAGACAGAGCAAACACGCGCAATCTTCCATTTTTTCCCGCAGAGTACGACAGATTGGTTAAAAACATCAATTGCTTCGCTCGCTCTCTCGCGGCAGAGAAGAAGCCATCTTCATCTCTCGCACTGGTTTTCCTCCTCATACTTTGCGTGGTTATATGCGAAACTTTTGTATTGTGTCATAAACGAACTACTTGTCATAACGTAAACAACTTCGGACTTCTACGATCGCATTTTTATTATTATAATATTAATAACAGTAAAAATAAAGCAACACTCTGAACCAGGCGTGCGTTCGGGTGGGCAACTGAAGGAATATAGGCGACCGTTGCCGTATTTTCAAAAATAACCATCGTTTTTGGCGGCGTGCATAAGGAAATCCCAAATACCGTCGCATTTACTTATCGAACGTGGTTTTTCGCATCATACCGGCCAAGTGTGATCGTGTTGCTCGAAGTATTGTGTAAAATATTGCTGCAACACTTGATGGAAGTTGTGTTATCAAATTCATTATTGTTCACGATTTTTGCGTAATAAATAGTGACATACAATCAAAGTGACGATTGCAGTGATTGAAATAAGTTCTTTTCGTACCAATACATATGGAAGTGCAACTCGTCGCATAAAGTCGGAAATAAGTGTCGTTGAATGTGCTTGTTTAGTGCTTTATGATTATTTGTAGTATCCGTGATATTATTTAATGATCAATGTATTTAAAAGTGACGATATATGAGAAAAAATGTGTTTTTATTTTTCCGTTATAAATACTGAGTATTAATAATACTTATTCTGATATACTAAAATACACTTGAAACACCATGTGCAGTTATTAAAATCATAGTTCGAAATAACCGCTAACTCTTGTTAAAAAACAAACGTGGCACATTGCATATGTTATGTGTAAAAACTATGATAATTTGGACGAGGTTGTACTAATTTCACTACCGTGTGCCGACTCGTTGCATATTCAAACAAACAGAACACCCCTGGTGATTCACAGCGCTGAAGCTGTTCAGTATATATCGATGTGATTCAAAACTAGTATCAGGTATTTATTGGCGTAACGTTGTGATTTAAGGTTGTAAAAAAAATATAATAAAGTGGAGTAAACCAACAACATTGATTACACGGGATTCTGAACATCTTTGCACTGTAAGTGTAATATTTTACCTTGTCTATACCTCCAACTAACTGCTGGTTCTATACTAACTCGGAGCTCTTGCCAATCCCTACTAACATTTCTAACTAACTTACCCCAGCCTCGAGCCTCGAGACGATAAACGTAAGGAGTAGTCAACAGATCGTCGCCACTCCTTTTCTATTGATACCGCTGCAAACCTTTCGCTTAACATACGAACATTTGCAATACCGTGCGCCCTTGGTGTGCTCCAGGTGATGCGGTCATGTCAAAGTTTATAATCGATAGCATGCTACCGAAATACGCCCAGTTCCAGCCGTTCATTAGCTCTCAGATCTCATCACAGTCCATTTCCAACTCGAACTCGACAGTGTCGCAAACGCCAAATTCGGAAGGCAGTCCATTAACCACCGGTAGTGAAGGCAGCCCAAATTCGCCGCCAACAAGCAAAATGTATCCTTTTGTCTCAAATCATCCGACGACACACACGAGCTACTCGACGATGCCAGGCTTTTCTGGCCTAGATGACAAATCATGCAGGTAATCATGACCCACGAGCTGCACTTCCAGCAATCCGTAAATACGCAAATCATATGTGAACAAATATTTTTGTTTTCTTATTGCATCGTCTTATCAGTAGTAGGTATACCGAAAGTGTGATGAACAGTTATCCGCCAATGGGAGTCCCTGGTAGCGCCAGTATTGCACAATTCTACCAACAGGCAGCAGCGGTTTCTGCCGCATCCGCTGGGGTAGGCGTCGACTCGTTGGGGTCGGCATGCTCCCAACTTTCTTCATCCGTCGGCGGTGGACAGTCGGGTCTACCTGATATAACTCGCCATCCCTGGCTAGTGACTGGTGAGTAATATGTTAAAACGTTCGTATTTTAGCTTATTGCAGTCCCTGTAAAAAGAAGAGAAGCCATACTAAAACACTTTCGTGTTTTTTTTATTTCTCACTTTATATTTCAAATTGGAAATCGAAAAAATAGTTTACAGAATGTTAAATTTTGATAATGTGAGACATATATTTTTACAACTTAATGCATTGAATAAAGAAATACTCATAATATATGTCTTGTTCTGATCCAATTAATATTTCATCTTCTCCGTTTATTTTTATCGCTTCATTTTGGTAATATCTGCGCTCTATTTTCTGGCCTGCCGTCCTGTGTAGCATCGCAATCAGCTCTTCAGAAATTTGCAAGCACAGGTTAGTACAAATTAATTAACATTCTAATAAGCAAGAATGATTGTGATTGAACATTTTGTATTATTGTAATGTTAGACTTACTCAATACCCAATGACCTGTTATGGTTTACCGGCTAGTAAAAACTGGCTTACTAGATTTATTGATACCACTTAATAATCATGTTTCAATTAAGCTTTTGTTACAAATTTGTTGTCGTCAACCATCAATAGTTTTATACAATCGCATTAAATTAAAAGTAATGTTGTAGTCAGTAGACGTGTATTCTTTGTTATTGTATTGGTTTTTTTATTTCGTTTTATTTTCGCGGTCACATTACATGGTTGTTCGTAAATGATTCACAAAGTGAATGATGCACATCTTCAACAATATAAATGTAAAGGAAGTACACGCCCTGAACAAAATTTTATCCACCTTAATGATTATTACACACTCTGTAAAGGAACTATTTAAATTTACAAAAAATAGATATATCGCATTTCACTAATTAAACTCTGTGGGTGTTACATACTGTTAATGCATGTAATTTAATTGCCATATCATTGTAAACAAAACAGTACACTTTTAAACAATTTCTGTAAACATCTCTTAGTTCTCAAAGACGTTTATGTGCGTTTTTCATGGTTTATCATCATGATAGCAAGTATTTTGAAGCAATAAATTAAAACGGAATTTGCGTTGAGTTTGACCTAGACGGACGCTCTTTACAAAAGTGATAATTGTTCGGATGACAACGAGAATTTGGAGTAGTCTACAAAGTCTATAGTTTCTTTTAGAATGTGTTACTCTTTTTAATTGGGGCGGTTCGGTGGCCGAGGAGACTGAGGCGCCGGTCTTCGAACGGACAGGACCGAGGTTCGAATCCCATTCGGGTCGTTCCCCCGTACGCAGGACTGACTATCCTGCTGCGGGTACATTCAAGTCACGGAAGCCAGAAATTGCAGGCCAAAACCTCTCGAGGTTGTAGAGCCAGAGAAGAAGATTCTATTTAATTTCACCCTAAATTTTCATTACTTCTATATCCTCAACACTATTGGCCTGACATCGTGTTTTCGGACTCGAATGACAACGAATGATATGAAGCTTTGGACACACAGTTGTCGATATTATCATATTGTTTGGGATTGTGTTGAATATTTCATGCAGCTTACCTAGTCTTCCTAGTCTGTTGTTCGATATGCGTGGGACAACACTGAATACTTGCGAGCAAGTGTGAGCAAGAAACGAAGAACACGGAGTAAGAACGAATCCAAACTCAAGAACTTCACACTTTCTTAACTCTGGTCTTCCTTAGGTTACCATCAAACCTTGGCAAGCCACCAGAAAAGACTTAAACGGTTACATTTACATTTGGGTCTTGCGTAACGAATCGTTTCTTGAATGTGTCTGACTAGGAGGTAAACGGGGAATGATTGTGTACATCCAATTGGAGATTCCGCCGGTGAAGATTGAAAGTTAAGCTTAATTTATTCAAATTTATTTTCCCAATTTCAGTATTCCAAAGCGTCGGAATAGAACTTTAATTCTTAAATTTATGGTGATTTTGATATTAATAGCAAGACCCAGCGCAGTTGTATCTCATTTGAAAGCGAAAGAAAACAGCATTTCTTTCTTTTGTGTTTCGTATGCGACATTTTTAGAGTATTGTCACATTATTCTTCACTTTTTTACGTTCCTTAAAGCAGGAGGATGATGTTGCTATGCGATGCACAGCACTACAAAAGATTGAATACGTATAGCATGATAAAAGATCTGATTTAATTTTTCCACAATTTGGGTTATACTTGAAAGTAAATCTGCGCTCAAAATGAAATACAGTAACATGGCACTGTGTTTTATTTAGCTAAGAATCGCAAAAGAGTATGCTATGAAAGGAGTATAAAGTATAGAGTATAGACGATAGGATTGTGCTATGATGGAGTACACATAATAAATATCTAGCACTCTCTCTTTACCAAGGACATCGTTTGCAACAGCTCTAACATGTGCAGATAGGGAATAAACATTAAAAGAGAAATTTCCAAATCTCTTGCTGTTAAAATTAG
The DNA here is from genome assembly GCA_000473375.1 of Anopheles culicifacies. NCBI lineage: Eukaryota > Metazoa > Arthropoda > Insecta > Diptera > Culicidae > Anopheles > Anopheles culicifacies. The sequence goes on from KI422479.1 coordinate 158,994, forward strand.
AAAGTGTCCACACCACAGGAAGCATCCATCGTGTTATTCAGAATGCAAGCAAGCAGTTAATTTGAAAGGATTGGCCTTAACACAAAAGAACAGAACAACCCTTCGAGTTTTTTTTTGCTTTCCTAATTTTTCGCATCATTCATGCTTTCGGTGTAGGTGATGTAGGTGATGTAACGATCCCGAATCCTCAAATGGTGTCGTACTGATATCGCATACAGCGCCGTAGGAAGTATGGTGCTAGTCGATACGGATGTTGTCCGGTTGTCAAAACAAAACTATTACTATGCTTTTATAGTACCGAAATATAGCAGACTGTAAAGGTGGTTCATGCTATGCATAGAGGTGCAGCGTACAGAAACTGCATGTGCCGGATTTAATATAATGATAATGCTGTTCCTCATCGTTACCTCTTGCATCGCATGCAACATTTACAGTTGCACCATGAAACAACCCTTTTACTGCGTTTAGCTAAAATTTAAATAGCAACCCTGCTAACAGTTTCCATCTAACTGGTCCATTATGAATTTTAATGAAGTACATGTTCACTTGGAAACAAAGAACAATCTCTTCATGCTTTCTATGATAATAAAGTTTCATCTTACAGTACAGTGTGATGTTGGAGCAATTGAGAAAAAGGCCAAACCAAACAGAACTTTGGGAAAACGGTTTGTTTTTAGGTTTGAATTGCATTTCGTTTTGAAATGAGAGGAAACAAACATAACAGCTAATCGTTTGACATGGAATGTAGTTTGGAAACTATGCGCCAGTTAGCTGAGTGTAAAATTTCATGCTAGACGTTTGTGTAGAATTTCATGGGTTTATTATGTTTTTTTTTTCAATAAGTTTTTCAATGCAAAATCAAACAAGATTGCTAGGGAACACTGGAATACTTCAGTAAAGAATAAAAGAGAGACAGAGGTATTAAGACGTTTTGCATGATTTGTAGGATTTGGTTTACTATGGGTTTTTGTATAATAGGAAGCCAAGTTTCAAATAAAAAATAAGTTATTTAATGAATACTAATTTGTTACATGTATTTAATTTAGTCGTAACATTGATGTCCAAATTAATTTTTATCAACATAATGTTTAAACAAAAATCAAACTAACAAATTGATCGAAGAATTAGTCGTATACTTCAATGCAAAGTCCATATTAAACCTCATTAACTTGAACTCATCAACCTGTTCGCGATTATACATCAAAATTGCAATACTGAAGTTTCGAGGAAATAGTGTCTAGGAAAGTTAGAAGTTGCAACTTGAGTTAAAGTACTAATCTTTATAAATGAGTTTTTGATGTTTTGTTTGACATTTTTTTGTGTTATAATTTTATAATAATATCTTTATCATAAAGAATAATTTTAACTTATATCTCCATTTTTCACTTCTTTTTCCAGATTGGATGAGTAATCCGTTTGATCGAGTGGTTTGTGGTGACTTTGCAGGTAAGTAAGCGACAGGAACGATCGTCTAATTTCAATGCAATGGCTGGGTCATTAGGTTTTACCAACGTTAATGGGTTGAAATATGGTGTTAACTTGTATCTACAGCACGTAACCTTCTAAGGTTTTGATGAACAAACTATTGCCAAGATGCGTTGTGATTACAAAATACTACAACTTGTTTTCTCATTACGCGGACAGTAAGCAAGCGTCCGGCATAGCCACCAGAGGGACAAAACAAAAAGATAATAAAAAAGTGGCCGTCGTGGGGAAAATGTATCTCGAAAGGAGGACGTGTAATAAATTCACGTCAAGAGAATATATAGATTCAACAAAAGCAAATTTGCCGCCATTTTCCTTTATGTGTCTACATCAACGAAAATGCCGGGACGCATGTCTTTCGGGACCATTGCAGGACTTTTTCTACCGACGCAAGTCGACAACGGTTTCTTTTTTTTTTTTTGTTCTTTCCCCGTTCTCCAGCTGCCCAGCATCCGTACCTCGTGAGCCTGTAGCATGGAAACCACTTTGATACGGCGGCATTGATCTGCTTTCTGATAGCTATTTCGTTGGAAAACTCAACTGGTTGAGTATTTTCTAGGCAATATTCTTGCTTCCCTTTTCTTGCGATATTTTTGTGTTCCACATGAAGATTCTAGATACACGGTCGAGCCAACCATACCTTACCGAACTGGAAGGTAAAGCATATCGTTGGAACCGGTTTTTGCATACTTCCCTGATGCATGTACTGAGTATTTTAAATACTTTTCTTGTAAGATTACGAATTGAATTGAAGTACCACTATGGATAAAATAATTAATCTATAGTGGTTTGAAATACAGTTATTAATGATCAATCTAATAGCAAGGATTATAGAAATTGCTCCATGAAAATAAATATGTATGATTATGAATAGATTTATTATTTTAATGTTCTATTATTGTTGTGACTACGAACAATAATTTTTAATGTTCCAGTTATAGTTTAGTTTCTTCAAAAATGTTGATATAAAACTGTCAGTAGATGCAATTTGCTATATGTTTTGCATATAGGGATGAAATATTTAAAACATGATACAGTAATATTAGAATTTGATCAAAAGGCGAAGAGTGAAATGCAGTGTCTTTTTCCATTGTTATTCCAAATTAAAAAAAAAAAAAACATAAGTTGTTAAAAAAAATCTAGAAAAAAATCTAAAAAAAAAATCGTATTGTTGAATAGATTACTAGAAATTTATACTCGATAATTTGCAAGCCACATTTTTATGTTACTTATCGTTTGACTAACGATGATCATGCGATATTTTTGATTGTTGTATAAAAAACGAGACTTCACAAATATCTTCATTTCTCCGTAAAACTCTAGTCCATCATTCATCTACACTATCGTTATAAATGTAGTCCGATCGTATAGAACGGTATACTCATTCATGTGTTTATGATGATCGTAAATTTAACAGCTCTTCAGTAGCCGTAAATAACTATTTTATGATCATTCTCACACAATAGCTTCTTTGAATTCAGAGATTTGTAGACACGTTAGCGGTTTGAAACTGATTTTGCCTTTTACGTTGTTTTGTTTTTTTTTTTGTATCATTTCGTTTTAATTTTAATTACATGCGTTCACTTGATTTTTCTATGACACTTTTTTCGGTACAGGAAGTGGAATATTTTAAATTGAATTTGTTATGAAACGATTTT
>KI422480.1:0-69190 GCA_000473375.1 Anopheles culicifacies
AGAGAGAGAGAGAGAGAGTGCACCCCAGACGGCGACGTTGACCTCTTCCGTGTTGGGAGTGTGCATCTTGCTTGTTTTTTTCCTCCATTCTTGCTTTCTCGCTTTCTCCCTATGCTGCAGCGGATGTATGTCTGGGTCGTCGCGTGTGCAATATTCTAGCACCCTTGCGATGGGTGGGTGAGGTGATAAAAAGAGATACAAAAGGTAAACGAACGCTCTAGCTCCCCCGACCATGTCTGTGTGTCTGTCCTAATACCCCCCCGCGGTCTCCCTTTCTTCACACCTTTTCTCATCCCTAATGCACCGTGCACTACTAGCTTTATGCTAACTTTAAACTATCATTTCTCTACCGTTGCTTTCTCGCTCGCCCATATCGTGCCTATTCGCTTCGCCCATCGTAACTAGCACCGATCAGACAACAATGGAGCACACTCGTCGGGTGCGCCTGCAAGCACATCCCGAGTGCACTTGAATGCACCGAAAACTCCGCCGTTCCGGGTTCACCCTTTGTACCATCCCAGCCTCAAGAGGCACTCCTCACCTTATTGTGGTTAATGTTGTTTCTTTCTTCTATGTTTTTTTTTTTGAGCTGTGGTTGTTACTGTTGTATATTGATTTTTGCTGTTTGATTTTGTAAGTCCATCTACCCACGACGCGAAACAAAAAAGAATATGGTCGCTGCAAAACGGAATAATGATGCAGCTTTTCAGCTTCGAAATAGTTATTTTGTTCCTTAAGAAAAGGGCATTAATTAGTGTACTGCAGTACCTCGATCGTACAGTTCGTTACCATTTTTATCAATGGAAGCACAAAAAAAAGAAACAATCTCAGATAAGATAAGTAACTGAAGCAAGTTTCGACTTTTGTATTTTAGACATGATTTATATGCTTTCGGAATAAAATAAGTTTAAATGTGTTTATTACTTGTTCGTGTTTGTTGGTTTTTGAGTCGTGCCCACTTATCTTTATCCTCTTCGTACCCACTCCCTCAAACACTCCTCGGGGAGTGTTTTCTTTCTCTTAGTCGGTTTCTATTCTTTTTCTTTTCTTTCACTCACTCTCCGATTAATCTGACGGATGACAGCTTAAAACGGTTTGTACCGCTTTAGAGCACCGCCACGTTCTTCACCACCTGGACAACAAACCACCATGCACCTCCATCGCATTCCCTTGTGCCGGTTGGGTGAACTTTCGGGAGAAGTGGACAGACCGGGTCCACCTAACCTAACGGTTCTTTCTCCCTTTCTCTGTTTCGCTCACACACACACACACATCTCCCTTTTCTTCCCATTAGTGCTCTCTGCCCAGCATATCATCCGAATGCAGCGTTGCTGCCCCACTGACGAGAAATGACCTTCTCTCCCCGGTATAGGTGGCATTGAAGCCAGAGCAAGGGGTGGCTTTTGGTGCGCGGTCCATCTTTTTGCTAACAGGAAGAATAGGAAGAAGAACGCACGAACCTCCCGCACCCGTGCAAGCGAGAAGGTGAGAAAGAAGGAATGTGTCCCCTCGCTCGTGGAGCGCTCAGAGGTCTGCCGGCATTCTACGGCCGTTTGTTTGCGTGTGTATGTGCTTGTGAAGATAAACAAAAAAACGAAATGGCAGCGGGAAAATGCGGAAGACAACTCAACACACGTCTCGACCTCGAGGTTGTGGTCCCACTTTATCGTACCCGTTCCAAAGGGAGAGAAAATGAGTAATAAGATGTTATAATCATTACCCTTCGTCTCACTCGTTTTCTCTCTCTCTCTCTCTCTCTCCCTCTTTCATCCTGTTCTGCCATACGTTTTTTGTATGTGGCCTTGCAAAAACACCAGAGGTGAAGATAGGGCCCCCCCCCAAAAACCTCTTTCGCTATTACCACTCCCAGGATCGCAGGGAGGTTGGCCATGTTTTGCAACTTTTTGTTTCCCGTTTAATGTTTTTTTTTTTGACAAATTTATATTTTAACCCACACCGCGCACACGAAATGAGGTTAAAGAGGGAGGTTAATATTTCCGCCTTTATCGCCAGGGACGGGACAGTGGGTGTGTGAGTGTTTGTGCTCAATTTTTGCACCGTGCCAAATGACATTAAGTCGGTGAAAGAGTTAGCCAAAGATAATTAGAATCCGACGGCTCGGAGGTGAACCCAGATAGTAATATAGGTCTGGTCTAGTTCCCCATCCTCGACACAACCTGAGGGGTTTGGCCTTGCAGTATGATTGTTTTGGACAAAATGATGTGTGAAATTCATGTGTGACGGCCCATGGACGTATGCTAGACGAATGCTTATGAATGTTTTATCATCCGTGTGAAGGCGCCTACATGCGACGCCCTTTTGATTTTATTTTTACATTTAGAAGTGGCATGTGGTCAGTTAACTAGGGTATTTTTTGGTAGAAAAGTGAGTAAAAACCACTTTAGCTGAATCTTGGATTTATTCTGTATATTGTTTCACGTTTTCTATATTGTGTAGGGGTTTAATCGGCTTATAATTATAAATTAAATGTTGACAAAATTTGCCTAACTGCTGTTGGCATATCATTGTTCTCTGTTCTTTATTTAATTTTTATAATTCATTTACACATGGATATGTTAAAATATGTGCTTCATCCAGATTTGTATTAGCTCAGGTTAGCTAGCGCTTAACGTGTCCACTCCTCTATTTTACCGTTGTAAAGCCGACTACAAAAAAAGGTGGAAAAAAACATCATCAAACAAAATGAACGAATAGCACAACACCAAAACCGCGTTGCGCGCAGAGGGCTTCGCTACGCGTGACGATGGTGTGTGATGGAGATGTGGGGCCAATCCAGTTTGAGAGTGTTGGAGATGATGGGGAGACAGATTGTAAGCCCAAACACAAACACACGCGCATACGTAAACACGCCAAGCACTAGCGGATGGAGAAGCGGAGAACTCGAAACGGGTTTACAGGGGATGAACAACGAGGAAGCACCCGAGGGGGAGGTGATGCCAAGAGGGTTTTTGTTTGGTAGCAACAAAGGCGATTCTTCACTTCCCTTCCCGAGCTTCTCTTGCCGAATTGGCCCACACAAAACCAAGCAACACGTAACACGAGCTTCATGCTTGCTGAGTATGTGTGAAGGGTGGAAATGATGAGCAATGATGATGATGATGATGTTGGGGAGCACAACGTGTAGAAGTGTTCGTGAGCCCGCTGGTTATGTTGGCGAGTTGTAACGCCGTGAGGTCTACGCTGTATGGTGCAATTACAACACGGCGAAACCTGAAAACCTCCATTGCCGGTGTTGGTTGTCAATTGGTTCACACATACGAATGAAAAACACCATGCGTCTCCTTTGGGTTGTTTCTTTTATTGAGCCCATGTTCGAAAATAGTAACACAATGGTTGCGGCCTCATTGAAGCTCCCCTCGGTTGCTTGGATGCACACCAACACTTGCGCAATGTCAACCCCCAGCGTTTGACGTTTGTGTTAGTGAGTGAGCGCGTGAGAGAGAGCACTCGGTACACTAACACCAGCGCCACGCGTGCAACACAGGCGATGACGCACATGCAAGGTCGTTGCGTACGAATCCAACATATCTGAAGGTCGTCGTGGTGTCTTTCTCGTGAGGATGGACGGCGAGCGAGCGTGTGTTGGTATTCGTTCGTTGTCGCGCTTTACGCGTGTGAGTTAACCCACCCCCCTTTTTCCACCTCGTTTCCGCGGCGCATTACTGATAGGACGGTTGTTGACGATGGGTTAGTTAGTTGTGCGGTAATGAGAAGTAATCTGACAGATTTGTGTTTTGCATTCGGATCGGTTGGTAGTGCGGATAAGAAAAAGCAAATGCAACGAAGACACAAGTGTGATCACATAAATCAACACAACCGAGGGATGCAACTTGTTTGTTTGCTACGGTGCGATGCGTGAAGTGCCGCGCTCAATTACACGGTGACGAAAATGTAAATAAATACACATACACACACTCTCAAATAGGTACCTGCCATACAGACATGAATGAGGATGTTGTATATCCGGGGTTATATATGTTTTTAAAGTATTATAACGATATTTAAATGTGTATGGGTGTGTGTGTTGCCCTTGAAACAAAAAAGGAAGTGATGAGAAAAAGAATGTATTCACGAAGGTTTCGAGAAAGTGTGCAATGATGAACACAAAAACAAAGGAAAAATGTTCAGCTTGATGCTCATAGGGAATTATGTTTTCTTAATTATTGCACAATAGTAATTAAATCACGTCTTTTGTATATACCACTTATTTACGTACTATTTCTTGTCTTTGTTGTTACAGAAATGAGAGGAACATTCTTCCCACGTTGTGCCGATTAAAATGCCATCCTTCTAGTTGGATAGGCTTGTAGTAAGCGGATATACATCTCGTCCAGAAATTCTAAACAAAAAAACGATCGTTTTTCGGTGTGACACCGTTTGGAAACGGAATAGGACTCCCACACCGTCAAGCAGCAGACAATCAATGAAAATAATGACATCGACAGAGGTAAACGGAGGCGGTGGTACACCTGCGACGACACGCGGAGGAAACGTGTCCGTCACGACGATCAACTGTGACGATGGCGGTATGAACGGTGTACCGCTGGACGTTAGCGGTGTGGTGGCGGCGATCAAGCACAACAACAATAATAACAGCATCAACAACAATAACAACAACAGCACGGCTAGTAGCAACAGCAGTAATAGCGTGAACAATAATACCGGCACTACGGCGACTACGACGGGTAACAGTTCCGGTGGTAGCCCAACTGGTGCGATCTTTGGAAACGTGAGCGGTGGAGTACGCATCACCGTGCCGAAGATGGAAGAGTCGGATGAGTCCGATACGGAGTTGTCGAACATTGAGAAGACAGCTGCAGCGGCACTGACGAACGGTGTAAATATGCGCGAGGAACGTAGTGCCAGCAAGAGCCTTCCGCGGCCAATGTCCTGGGAAGGTGAACTGTCGGAACCGGAGGAACCGATGCTGGTGGACAACGAAAACTCTAGTTCGAGCTCGAGCGGTGGTGGGAAGCTGGTGATTGCACCGATCGATCCCTCCCCAATCGCCATGATAGTGCCGAAGCGGGAGGAAGAACTTGACACCGAACTACCAACGTCCGGGCCGGGTATTACGGAACCGCTGGCCCTTACCGCTTCCAGCAGTAGTAGTAGCAGCAGCAGTAACAGTACAGTTGGTTGCTACAACCTTTCCTCCCACGGTGCGGGAACGATTAGAAATCCACACAACAACAGCAATACCGGGAGTAGCAGTTCCAGTAACTCACCATTGCCGAACCGGCTCTTGATCAAACCGGAAGCGGGGCTTCCGCTGATCAATCCAGGCCTAGCGTACAACGTGTCCGGTCTTGGTAACTCCACCAACATTCCAACGTCTTCGGCGGCCGGATCATCGGCGATGAAGAAGGGACTCCCGGATGTGATAAATCTAAAGTACGAACTACCGCCGGGTGGTGTGGGTGATCCGGGCGGTGGGGGAAGTGCGCTGCCACCGAGTGCAATCCATTCACCGTTGCTGGTCCGTTCGAAGACGACGCTACTGCCCGCGAATCCTAGCCCCGATTCAGCCATCCACTCGGTGTACACGCACAGTTCGCCGAGTCAATCGCCACTAACATCCCGCCATGCACCGTACACGCCATCGCTTAGCCGAAACAATAGTGACGCGTCACACAGCAGCTGCTACTCGTACAGCTCCGAGTTTAGTCCGACACATTCACCAATCCAGGGCCGGCATAATATTTTCGCCGGTAGCGGTGGCGGAGGAAGTGGAGGCAGTGGAGGAGGTAGTGCATCGTTCAATGGGTCACCGTTGCATCATTCAGTATTATACAAACCGATGCTGGACAGCGAGCAGCAGCAACAGCAGGCCCTCAAACAGTTGGCAGCAGCAGCAGCGGCAGCAGCCCAAGAAGAACCCCTCTACGAAGGGGACCATTTGCCTTCGCCTGGTATATCTCGGCAGCAGCTTATCAATAGGTAGGCGAAATCCTCTTAAGTCACCTATCCAAATGGCTAATGCTTGTTTGTTTTCTATTCTTTCCAACCCTGCAGTCCATGTCCCATTTGTGGTGATAAGATATCTGGCTTCCATTATGGCATTTTCTCGTGTGAGTCGTGCAAGGGCTTCTTCAAGCGTACGGTTCAGAACCGTAAGAACTACGTGTGCCTTAGAGGGGCGGCCTGTCCGGTGACGATAGCGACACGCAAAAAGTGTCCCGCCTGCCGGTTCGAAAAGTGCCTTCAGAAGGGAATGAAGCTTGAAGGTAAAACAGGATCTAACCCTCGTGATTCAATGACGCTTAACACGGCTTTTGCACGACTTTTTCGTTGTAGCTATTCGTGAGGACAGAACACGCGGAGGACGCTCTACTTATCAGTGCTCGTACACCTTGCCAGGACCTTTGGTAAACGCAGGCGGCGCAATGCAAGCGGGTGACTCTTCCGGAGCGGGATCATTCCAGTACGGTGGAACGGTACGGTCACCATACGTTGGAGGCGGTTCAGGCGTTGGTGGAGGTCAACAGATGAAGATGGAACCACCGGACGGTGGTATGATGATGGTTGGAACAGGATCCATTGGTGGCAGCAGTGGTGTAATGAACGGAATAGGAAATGGACCCAGTTCAGACGGTGGTAGCAGCTCCAGCGGAGTCAATCACATGCAGCCAGGCATTCCAGTTCTGTTACAGGTATGAACCATGGTCACGAATTTAGGTACCAACGAAAAAAACATTAACGTTTCCTACTTTTCACAGGAAATTATGGATGTTGAACCCCTGTGGCAGTATAATGCTCAGGAACTGGCTCGACTTAACCAACCCGCAACGAACGTAAGCAGCACGACGATCGCCAATAATCCGATCCTATCCAGTGCCGGCATCTCGTCCGACAGTAGTCCCGATCTGATCGCAAACCTCTGTAACATTGCCGACCACCGATTGTACAAGATCGTCAAGTGGTGTAAAAGTTTGCCTCTTTTTAAGCACATTTCCGTAAGTATCTTGCTAAGGTCTTAAAGCACGAGTTTCCTAATCGAGTAATTGAATATCTCTTCTGGATGTAGATCGACGATCAGATCTGTCTGCTGATCAATTCCTGGTGTGAGTTGTTGCTGTTTTCATGCTGCTACCGTTCAATATCGACACCGGGTGAGATTAAAATTTCTCTCGGCAAGTCGATCACGTTGGATCAGGTTAAGAACAGTGGCTTACAGGTAAATGAATTAAATTACTTCCATTCGAACCTTCCAAAGAATACCTACTAAAACGGTGTACTTTCCATTCCACCAGACGTGTATTGAGCGAATGTTAAATCTAACCGATCACTTACGACGATTGCGCGTCGATCGGTACGAGTACGTTGCGATGAAGGTGATCGTGTTGCTCTCTTCGGACACATCCGAACTGAAGGAATCGGAAAAAGTGCGGACCAGCCAGGAGAAGGCGCTGCAGGCATTGCAGGCCTACACTCTAGCACACTATCCCAAGTCACCAGCCAAGTTTGGGGAGCTACTGTTGCGCATTCCCGAGCTACAGCGCACGTGCCAGGTGAGTGCACTCGCTTTGATGCAAATATCTTCAACGCAGCTTAACCGTCAATCTTGTTTCAGGTCGGTAAGGAAATGCTCACAATCAAACCGAAAGATGGCGAAGAGCCTTCGTTTAATCTGCTAATGGAACTGCTCCGTGGAGAGCACTGAACACAAGACTTGCTTCGCTGCGGTTGTGCCTCAAATTGTCTACGACGTCAGATATGTGTGTATGTGCCGATTTCTCGTATCCAAAAGCAGGGGTGCTGGAACACCCTTGGGACTTAGGAACAACGACAGGAGTACATCTAATTAATAATCCTGATCCTGCCGTATTTACATCAGGATGTCGTCGGCTTAGTATCGATTTCGTTTTTGTTTAGCGAAAACATTGCTGTTCTTCACTCATCTGGAGTGTTTGTCGCTATAAGCTTAGAATAGCACTGCGAAGGTTATTTTTTGTAATATTTCATGTTTCTAACACACTCACGCATAGTATAGGGGCTTCCGTGGAACTGTTTTGTTTGGTGGTGTTTGAGAAAACAGTACCCATACACACTATGGTAGGGAAAAGTAGCAAGAAATGAATGAGAATTTTATTTTACTTGATATCTGATTAGTTACTAGTGTACTTGAATAGTTATAGAACGTACTCCGGACAACGGGGCGAATTCTATGTTTTTTATTCACACGAAACACACAAAATCAGTGCATTGCTCGATGGATGTTGATCGTACATAGATCACTCATGAGGCGGAGCGCCACACGACGATGTATCGTTTACTTCATTTAAGTTGATAGTTATAGTAGTTAGCTAGTGCTCTAAGTTAAAAGTGTGTCAGCTGACGGACATCCCATAGTGAATCGTTTTTAATTTTCATCTTTATTGTCTGCTGTTATATATTTGTCTGCCGTTTGTTCGTTACTAAATCAAACCAAGTGCTCGGTTAGATTGCTTTCGTGACGCATGTTTTCCTCGCCCTTCAAGTGTGTACATTAGAGGGAGTTGAAACGTTATTTTAAGAAGAACTACAACATCAAAAACAACACCACGGTTTCCATTTTGCAGTAGTGTAATGTAATGCGCAAGAAAAAGAATGAAGTAGCGCTCGTTTTGTGACAGGCAAACACATTCTAAAATTTTTAACGAATTAACAAATTGAAGGTAATGTAACAAATTTCGATAATCCAATTCTATGCCAACTGCAGATCCTTTCCAAGGAAGGATGAATGGAATGCGAGGGTCAGTTAATATACTCGATCGATCTAATTACCACCGAGAAATAGGATGTCTTTGTGCGCAAATTGTAGCTGAAAGAGTGTGCCTTTCTTTGCGCAGTAAATCAAGAAACAAAGTAACAAAACACCTGATAATATCCTCTCGCCTAAAATGGATTCCACACCACCTGCATCCCCGTATCGGTCGGGAAAAGGCTATTCTTTTCCCACTAGCAAATGAACGGGTGTACTTTGTATGCGTTTAGGGGAGGGAAACATTGTATTTTGTCAGAAGAAATTCATTTTTCGGTTGGAACTAGAATGGATCTTTATTGAGGTATTTACGAAAGCATCAACATGGAGACGCACTCGCGCACACTTGCATACAATACAAAGGGAGGAAGGCGATAAATCGAAATGAAAAACAAGCATAAAATGACTGAAATTTTTAGCAAATAGAGCAATTAATTAAACTAGTTCATAAGTGAGATAGGACGGTATGGCAAGGAGGTAGTTACATGCCAGCAATCCTGATCAGCTTTCCGCTCTTTTGTCGGTTTTCGTTTGGCAAAAGGGTACAGTTGAAAGGCTGATCGGGGAGCAGATTGTACATAGACGAAATGGCGAGACGAGATCATTAATTTTGTTTTTGTCCTCATGGTCGAACCGGATGCCGGTAACGTTCGGATTTCTGTTTAATGTCCTTTAAGATTTGATAAAAAAACAAGCCTTCCTTACACACCAACACACACATAAACACACCATTAGTATTGGCAATACAATGCTTAGTGTGGCTAGTTTATCATAAGCCTTAAGTTCGTTCGCGTGGTGAGTTTTAAAAATTCGTACGCACTTTTATTGCTTCCAGTGGTGTTATTTTTTTTTCATCTTAGTTTGTTTTGTTTTGAAATGGGACGAGTCCTTTTTTATTAATAGTTTTTTCTTCATTTCCTTTCCATCCGTTGGGATTGTCCCTTATTTCTATTTAGTGCAATACTCGGATGAAAATCTTTGCTTTTCATCAAAATAAACTTCCGCACGTGCGTAATTTTCCTTACAAAGTTTGCAAGAGCAGCTGGGAAAGCAAATGTCCTTAAGAAGGATAAAAATGGCATTTTTATGTATGTGTTAAACCGTAGTTCGAAACAAACAGTCGGTTCAGGTATGCTAGCGGTATGATATGAGGATCTGGTGGGAAGAAATAAAAAAAGTAAATCCCCATATTATTTCCTTTTTTGAATAAGCTAGAAGATGCGAACAACGATTTGCCTTGATATGCTTTAGCAACCTTTATTGTATCTGCGGTGTAAACTTACACACGAGCAAAAGGAACATAAAAAAAAAAACAGCAAAAATGTGATCGTTTTAATTATATTAAACCAGAGCCGTACAGTGGAACAGGCTAATAATGGCTTATTCAAGCCGTTCATTGGGGGGGTTGAGTATGCCCATTTGCCTATGCTCCGTATGAAGTTTGCAAAGGAAGATTTTATGATTTTCAATTTTGTTTTTGTCTCGTTTAGCATTTAAGACGATTATGCGTGTTTGGCTCCTTTCGAGAAGGAGACTTTGTTTTACAGTTGTTTTCATTTTTTTACCTTTCTAGAATGAATAACTCGTCGTTTAAAACGCCTCGATGTACGAATATTGCGAAAGTGTGCCAGTATGTGGCACTGCGGGAGGAAATTATATAGCAAATTATACCAGCTACTTATATACATAAAGCAAATATTGATAGTTGCAAATTTACTGTAAAGAGGAAAAACCCGGAATCAATACAGCGAAGAACGGTGAGGATGAAAGGTCCTTCCATTCCATTCTAATGCTAACTAGTGAAAATATCTATCGAAAAAATGGTGTATGGTGGCCACCCGGTGTGAGAAGGTAGTCGATAATGGAGTGCGTTTATTTTTGTTTCAAAGTACTATACAGTATTGTAAGTAAAGCTCCTTTCCATTGCTTTCCCGAAGCTATTTTGAATGTTCATCTGTTTTGTTTTGCTTTTCTGGATGCGTTTAAGCTAAGTGGTGAAGTGGAAACTTCAATCATTGCCCGCTCGAACAAATACTTTTTCGTGATCACAATATTTGGTAAGCAATGTGCATGATTTTGTACTTAAACATATGATTAATTTTGAAGCTCGAACTCGATGCTTGGTGTTTAATGGAAATCATCGACAGCATCTGGATAGAAAACTGTTTTCTAACACGGGTGAGCAAAGCTAAAGCAAAAGCGATGCAAGTGAGGCGAATACACCGATACACAAACACACATAAACAGACAGGCAGCATGAGACGAAGAATTTTTTGAATAAAATTATACTTTATAATGTAAAGTGGAGAATGGGCATTATTTTATCGGAAAGAAATTAAGTATAATTAACTAGATACAACATTTTCCAGAGTTTCTCCTCCTAGTAATCCTACAGATGTTTGAAGTGTTATGATGGTTTGAATTTATATTAGCTGCGTTTTGTTTTATTCTTGAATTTCCTAACATTTTCAGTTATTGATTAGTTATATGCAACACACCTGACAATTTAACTTAAATAATAAAACAGCTGTTGAACAAGTACGAAATTTCAATTCCAAATGTTCGATATGTGACACGTGCACTGTAGCTTGAAAGCTATTTTAAATAATTTTGAAACACCATAAGTAATTAGAACTTATCTTAAGGAAATAAATCCGGAAGTAGGTATATTTGCATTAAAAGTAATGTAAGTTTTTTTGTATTTGAATGTTAATCCTTTCCTGTTGTTGTTTCCAGACTCACCTCAAGTTTTCTGATTTACCAATATTAAAATTATTAATTTCAAATAGGACATGAGAAAAGATAATTTACGTGGTTTTCTAATGTGAATTTCAATTACTTTAATAAATAAAACAATATTACCGAGGATAGAGACTGTAACTGCCACAATATATTTAAAAATTGGATATTTCCAATTTCGAAAATAAACCACCCTTTATCTCTTTCTCGCATGTGTTCCTTGTCTAACAATTTCTGACACGCGACTATGGGCTCGCAACGTAGGATTTGCTACCATAACACACAGTGGGATCTTATTCCCGGTCAAAACTTCTTCCAATTTGACGTTCTACAGTGACAGCAATGAAAATCAAAACAAAACCAATAACCAACGAGAGTGGTCGCATGTGTGACGCGCTCGCGCTATTTTCGCCATTTTCCGTAATTTTCTTAGTTCTGCTGGTGGAAAATAAGGTTTCGCTCGGTTTATGGAAATATTGGCATCATAATTCACGTGAGTTTCGCAACAGTTCTTCTACCGTGGACGGTAGTATGCGAGTGAAAAGTAAACGCTTTGAAGGAAGCACCAAACCTGTAATTTCTGGGTTAAGGCTTTTCCCGGGAAAACCCCCCGTCGGCCCCACGGCCGAACTTCCCCGGTTGTGTCGACGTGTTTAATGTGCAGTTTGTAAACAAATCGAAATTTTTACAACAGAATTATGTGCTGTGCTTGTGATTTTTACTGTTGTACAAGTAGTTTTTATTGGTTGTCCTTTCGTCCTTAATCTCTCCTTTTAAACCAATCGAACCCCTGGAATCTGATCCCTGGCAGCCCCGTCGGATCATCTGTTTCCCCGGGGAGGGTAGTTTCTATTTTCATATTTTGGTAATTTGTTCCCCGTTTTTATCTCCCCGTTAGTTTGCAGCTCTATATATCCGGTACGGGGCAGGCAGCATTAATCGGGTAAAGTGTGTGAGCGTGCGTTTGTGCCGAGTTAACGCGGAACACACGTGAAAAAGCAAGTGAAAGTTGCCGCACCTCCAGAAGGTACAACAGGGAACGGAGGAAACAAGGCAGTAGAAATAGAGGATGTGAAAAGCGTTGGGTGGCGTGCGCGTGAAAAGTGGTGCTTTCCGATAGGAAAAATTCGGTGATGTCAAAATCCCATGAAGCAAAAAGAAAATTTCTTACGAGTGAAGCCGAAGTTTAGATAAAACAAAGATCGATTAGGAAAAGTGTGGGATTAGTTTTGCGACTAGCCGTGAGTGTTTGATCGTATGATTCGCTATCGAAGCCGACGTTGTTGAAGGATATGATGACGGCAGAGAACTGATCGAAGGTAAGTTTTTAGGTCAACCGATCACTATAATATTTAACACAAAGCTCTGTGACAGAAATCGATTTCCAATTACGAGAGGGATAACATTTTCCATAATTTTCTCTTCCTTAAAGAAATAAAAATAATGTAAAAATGTTTATCAACTGTTCCTTTATTAAAATCATATCAAGCAAAATAGTGTCGGCCAAACTTTTTGCCAAAAAATGCAAATGTTTGCTAAACGTTAATCCGATTCTATCAATATAAAGCTGTTGTTAAAAAAAAAGTTATCACAAGAGTCGATTCGTTATCATCCGCTCATAAGCCTCATAGCTTCAGAAGCCATAAAGCGGGTTGATATGCTTGTTATCGCCTTTCTTATCTAGTAACAAGTGCAATTACGTCTTTCTTATCTAAGCTACACTGATTTTTATACATTTGCTACTGTTTCTTATCTCAATTAACTAGTGCGAGCCGATAGCTTTGCTATCAAAACCAAAAACACAAATAATAATCGGTCTCCAACATATGGCTGGTGCTCTGCATTATTTTATTAAAAGAAAATATTAAAATAATTACGTTTTTTCATACAAAAACAAAACAAAAGCTCCCTTTACTTGCGGTATGTGCTTTTCTCACACCAAACCAATCAACACGTGATCGATCACGAACGTTCAAACGCGATAGTGGTTTTCATTTTGGTTTGTTTCATTTTTTTTCTTTTTGGGAAACTTTCCGTGCTGGTTGGTTTCAAAATACGCGATTCGCCGCTCTTTAATTACATCGATGGAGGGCTACTCTATCGCGCAAGGTGGCGCACGAATCAGCTCGCGACTTGCTAGACACAGTGTTGTTCAGCAGCAACGTGTGGAGATGGTGAGAAAAACAAGTTTTTCCTTTTTGGAAGAGGAGTTAAGGTGTATTATAACTGAGAAACCTAGAACGGTGTTGATGGGGTGTTTGTGATGTGGAAAATGGCATGGTTTAAATGTTGTCATCCAATAGTCATTTTCGGTTTGATCGTCCCTTAAAGAAAAAAAAAACAACGATGGGAAATAGAGATTTCTATAAACATCTGAATTCTGTAATTTTGCGTCTATTGTAGGATTTTATTAAGTCTTTTGTAAAAAAAGGATTACATATTGTGTCAATATTTTCCATTATAAAGAGTCTTCAGAATGATCTCAATTTGTGAAGGTATTAGATGTATGTGCGAATCACCAGATTCCTTTACTGGGTATGCCGGCAACATATTCGTGCCACTGTTGGTCGTAGTTTTAGGGTGCTTTGTAGTTGGGACCCTTGTTGTTGTGATGCTCGCATACAGATCAAGTTGATCGTCTCGGAAACATTGGTACAGCGTCCGGTATGCAGCCGTGCACTTGCTCAGTTTGTGTCTTCGCTGTGCCGCAATACACTCACTAGCTCGTTCACGAAACACCGCTTCGTCAGCACACGAATCACACTGGATGTACAACCGATCAACATTTGGTCCATGCTCATCAGTATACAGTCCCGTGCGGAGTCCAACGCACCTTACGAAGCATTGCGTTTCTGGGTCATCCGGAAAATGTCCATCCTGGTACTGCTTCAACCGTCTCGAGGAAAGTCCAAACACATCCAAACAATCCTGCTGGATCTGGCCCATCTCGAGCGCCGTCTTGGGTATGTAACGGTCGTTCCTCTGCAGATATCCAAACTGCTGGTGGTAGCATAGGAACGATCGATGTGCTCGCTCACAGACATCCGTCACACTAGGTTCCAACGCATCCAAACAAATGCGGGTACGGTTCTGGTAGCAATGATCTTCCGGGTCCGGTTGGTAGTACTGGCGAATCGTTTGCTCCCTGATTCCAGTAGTATCATTCCAAAAGCGCAATAAAACTCCGATACATCGCACCAAGCACATACTATCCCGATCGGAAGGATAAAGTAGCAGCTTGTACTCCTTGTTGAGCCGTTCCGACGGAATGCCTAGCTGTGTGACACATTCCTGGAGTGCTTCGTCAAAGGTTGTGACGGTGCAGTTCTGGGTTGCATATGCTTCAACTCCCAGCATCACACATGCCAACCACATCACCCCAATTAGACCGGTGGTAACTTTGGTGCACATTTTTAGTACGGGTTCACTTGTTCGATGTCCCAGTTCTGCACCAACAGCTGTTATATATACACGATCATCAAACGTTGGTACCGATGGGTGAAGATCACGTTCATGCATCTTTGGTGACCTTCCCGGTGTTGGAGGAGGTCACGAACGTCATCCAACACGGTAACCTAGCACGCTGGTTAGCTAATTCCCGTGAACCACGTGAACGTGATCAATTCGTGTGGAGACGTGTTAGTCCGTCTCGAATGAAGGCCGGTCACGTAGCGACCCGCGTATAATAAATCACCTATTTGGAAAGCGTCATTTGTAAATGATTGACCAAGCGAATCGGGTTGATTTAACGATAGGCAGTAGAGAAATGCGGTAGAGAGTTAAAGCAAACATAAACAGGTTATTTATTTTTGGAAATGAGAGCGCATTTCTTCAGCTACAAAAGTGAATGCAATTGTATGCACTTTTGCTCCTCTCGAAAAACATTTGGTGAAGTGTTCCAAAAATAAGGGATGTAATTTGGTTTGCCTTTCGTTTTGAGGCGTTAGTTGATTTTAGTTAGAAGATATTAAATTAACGGTGCATAAAGTGCGAAGTGAATATGTGTGTGCGCGTGTGTTTCAAAGATCTTGTGGAACTGTGGTAAGGGTAAATAAAAAGAACTAAACTGTAGCTTCCCTTCTTGAAAGCCCTGGGAAATAGAAAATGTTGAAAGATAGAAATTATGTTTCGAGATTAACAGTTTCCCACCTGTCGATGCTATGTGCGTCCGTGGGTACGATTACTTTTAATGGAAGAACCTTTTATCTTCTTCACTTTAGGTAGATAATCTAAGCATGGATTTTTAGTGATGTGGAGCCCATCTTTTATCTGGCCCATTTTTACGACCAACTACTCAAATTGTTTCCGAACGGCTACACATTGTGGAGCCCTACTTCGGTGTGGGTTTTAGGCTATCGTTTGCTATGTTTCTACCCGAGAACCTTTTACGTACCGATTAACGCATTAGCTTTACCCAGTGGTAAGTGGATTTTTTTGTGTGTAGCTACCTATTTGTAGTGCAAATTAATGTTAACAAATCAACGTGCCTGTCCGGTTGAGTACCGGAACCGGTGCGGTTGTATAATATTAAACTTTCTGCCATAAACTGTAACCTGTTCGAATGCAGCGTGCGCGTGCCCACCTTCGTATGTGATCGTGAGATGTGAATATAAAGTTGCTGCTTGATCGAACTCTCTTACTCGTTCACTGCAAAAGGTCCTGTGTTTCGAGTCATTTAAATGCGCCTGGTGACGACCACGAACGCAACCCCGAACTAGCAGTGTCCGTGAGATTTGATGGTGCGTTGATAATTTGCATAATTTGTGTGCCGCACGGGCTGGTACTGTTCGTTACCCGGGGAATCATATTTTGTTTTGCTGTTTTATTAAAAAATTTCTTGGCAACGGGTTTTATGTGTTCGTTCTTTCTCTATTTTTTCGCGTGGGCAGTGATATCGCCCTTTTCTAGTGTCCCTTTTGAGGTTGTATGCTAGAACAGGGTAAACTGTGCATTTAATTTAAGGTTACACACGTACTTTATTGGAATGCTGCCAGTTTGGGACTCTTTTCTTCTCAAAACAGGCACAAGCAAATTACAAAAGGGGTGGAAATTGAATGCTAGGGATTATTAAGATATAAAAATTAGAAAAGGTGTGCTAATTTGATATTACAAACATTTATTAATATTGACCTGCAATGTCTGACGAATGATTATCTGTTACCTACAATACCCACTTGTCTCTGCTATTGTATCTTATGTTGGAACTTTCACTCGAAACATATCCCACTCATTCCCATGTAAGCGGGACTGAATGTCCTGCTCTATGCAACAACAAGTCAAGAGATCTAGAAACGGCAAACTTAGACCTTCTTATGGTTGCATAATCACCAAAGACGATTTATCTTCATATACCTTTTTCTGGAACAATACAGCATGGAGCCTAGTTATTGAAATAGACAACAACAAACAACAAGGTCTCAATCCTGAGTTGGTATCCATTTACAGCTTCGATTGCACAAATGCCCTTTTTCAACAACAAAAATCCACTTATGGTTGTTAGGAACACTCACCAATCTACTCGAATGTACCACTTCGAGGTCTAATCATACCATGTGTCCATATCGTCAGTAGCTCCCATAGAGTGAACTCGACTAAAGCATTTGTCGGACTCTTGTGTGTGTGCGCGCGCGCGCTACTGGATCATATAATCGTGTGTCTAGGTGCAACCGAAGGGCCAAAACAGAGTTGCAAGTAGTCCGTTGAATGTGGTTCTTTCTTGCCATCTCTCTCTCTGCTTGTAGATCTTTTAACATCAACAAACCAAACTGGTAGAAAGTAAACCAGTTGATTACGCATGTTTTGTGGACGGAGGGACTTCAGATTTCAAGGAGGGTTTTACCAAGACAAATAAGCATTGAACTTATCTTGTATGTTTCTTTGGGTTTTGATTATTTTCTGATGTAAATGAGTTCTCTGGGGAGATCATGTGTACAATGCGATTATTGCAGTACTTTGAAAGATATGCGAATCCCCATTGCTTCCATCGATTCTAATGAGGTCACCAATGACGTGTACGTAAAGTTCGCGTGTTGAATCAATAAACACTCAAAGATTTAAACTTTCGTCTCGTTTCTACGATTTTTGTATCTTTACGCCCACAATCGTAAATCATTATAGACGTACAGTATGGGTAAACGTTGACGGAAAAGTAAGAAATCGAGCAAGGTCAACAAGTTCCAGTTCGCCTACCAGTACTACAGTGCCACAGTCCACCATCGTCAGTAACGTTCAAGCAACCATCGTCAAGCTTAGACTTTAAAATCTTACGAACCTGAAAGTTGTGCTCAGTTTAGCTTAATAGCGGTTAGTCTGTTGCGTTTAGTTTCGAATAGTTTTCATTTTCCTTTGCGTGTGCCTGTCGTGGCTTGAGAGGGACGGCATGCCATGTTTGCGTATGGATTTGTAATATCTTATGCTTTGCCCTGCCTTTTAAGAGCATGAGTGTGGGAGAGTGTCGACAAAAGGGAACTTTTTTTCTCTGTTTCTTGTCGACGATGTTGGAGGGTTGTTGGATGCGTGTGCTATGTAGACCAGCGGAAGTGTATGGTGGAAGTAATTTCTTATCAATTGTGCGCTTCCGCTTGACGGACAAGAATAGAGCGTTCATTCTTGAGCAATCATAATGGAACGTTCAGTTTTTTGGGGGATGGCGTGTGCCAAGTTTCACACTTTACGCAACCAAAACTAACTAACCAAACTAACAACAGTTCACGCTAGCGGTGTGCGTGCACAGAGAAAACGTAAAGGAAAGTGGAATTCGTTTCGAGATGACCTCAATTTAGTTGCAATTGGGCAGTGTAGTGAATGAGTGAGGACCGACCGACTGATGGCGTTCATTCTTGTCCGAAATTGACTGCACTTTCCCATCCCATCTGTTGAAATCGAAGTGAGGGGTATTAATTGTTCGAAATGCCAACATAATTGGCCTCCCAAAGCTTTACAATTGACCTGCGCGATGTCCTAAGTGTCGATCTTCGTTGCTTCTCGCGATCGTATCCGATACCGGGCACGGGGTGCTTGTGCAACAGCTAATGGGAAAGAAAAAGAGATAGAGAGAGAGAGAGAGAGAGAGAGAGAGAAATATCGTTAGCCAAAACTACTCAGAGATTAAAATTGCATTGAAAATAAAAGAAACATAAATTGGCGTGTTGTGCACGCACTCTCTTCGAGCGCACGTGTTGAAATCCCCCGTTGTTGCTCAGTGGTGTAGTAGTTTTTCATCGCAGAAAACTAAAACTACAAAAAAAAATGAGAAAGAAAACAACGAAATGAAATCAGGCCATGAGAAGAAAACGGAAAAATCAGCGATCGCGCGCGCGTGAACCACGCAACGCGGAAAAGCGGTAGTTGTGTTGTATCGTTTTTCGATTTGTTCGGATCGTTTTTCACCGTGTGTGGTTTCTTCTTCCGCCACACCACCCGATTGGATGGGTTAGTAAAATTGAACGTTGCTTTAAATTTAACGGGACTGATTTTTGCAGATTTTTAGCTCTTTTCCTCCCGCAATGCTACTATATCCGCATTGGCTCTCTGATGCCGGTAAAACTTTCCCACTGCCCTGAATGAAATCCTAAAAGCAAGCCGCCAATTTCGCACACTTTCCTGCATGGTCATTTATTCCCTAAATTTAGCGTGGAGCTGCAGCAGCTGAAGCAGATGTTTCTCCTGAAACAGGAACGAAGGGATACTAATGCTTGGTTTGGCAGCTTTTAAAAGCACAAGATTGAAGCAAACCGTTGGGGGTGAGAAATGATTTTATGTTGCTACCCTCTGTGGGGAGGTCACCCACCAGGGGCCGAGAGGGGTGGGTAAGTTGTGCAGCACTTAAAGGTTGGCGGAAATTTGACCTCAAATGGTGGGGGGAAGGCTCGATTTTTCGGTAGTTCCGTGGCTGAAATTTGCATTTTATTTCAGCTCGGAACTTCGGCGTACTCTGGTAGTAATAGACGAAGTTGGAGAAAGGCTTAGCTTATGCGATCGGGCAATAAAATGGTATTAGGGTTTGAATGGCGGAAGGGGGAGAATGTCTGAAGGTGAACTCCAAGATGCGTGTCGAAAACCGATGACCTTCCTTTATTATTACTACGGTTGTGGCTTGTGCTCCGATCGATTTATGATGAGACGAACGCAAGCGAAGGCCACCGTCATCTTGCATGAGTAATTATGTACACGTTTGTGTGGAAAATCGAGAAATTGTAGCTTCGAGAAGCTTTGTAAAGAGTACAAAAAAAAAGGACAAATGAGGACAGTCACATTTTTTCTTGCTTGAATAACCTTCTAGCTTATACTTGCCATATTACTTAATTTCATATCCAACCTTATAATGTAGGGGCTGGATGGGGTCTTGTCATCCAGCTCCAATTAATTATTTAAACATCATTTAAATTATTCTCGATTGAATTGGGGATTAAAAATGACAAAAGTATATCCCTTCTTCCCCTTGAATAGTTGCTGCTTGCACAATCGCATCTAATAAGCAATATCCATCTGAAGAATTCTAAGCCGTCATGCCAATTTCTCTTCACTCGCAATGAATCTAATAAGCAAGCAGAGGTCTAATTTAATGCGTCCCACGATTGGATGATTTTCAACGAGATGGTAATACACAGCATATCATGCCCCTGTGGACTCGATGGACCAGTAGCTCTGCTTCAGTTCGAGAGGTTCGCTCGCTGGGCTGGGTATCATTAAAAATGAATATCTTAACTACAAGAGGCGATACCACAAAGAAGACGAGCAAGAAAAGGACGTTGGGCACAATGATAAGCACACTTTGCTTGTTTGGTTACACGAGCGACAATTTTTGGGAATGTTATGTGTGTGTTTGTGTGTTTAAGCAGACAAATGTGCATTTAGTGTGTAGGTTAATGAACTACCTCATGCTTCACTGCCCACGTGTACGTTATGCGGTTTCATTTTCGGGGCCCAATTAGGTCCGCTAATTATTGTGCATTTTGGAATGCTGTTCGTGTCATACCAAAAGCGTTATGTATGCTCTGTGAGATTTTGAACGGAGGGTTGTCCAAAGCAGCGGAATGCGTGGAAGAAGGATAATATCTAGTACAAATAGTCTCGCAATCAGAACGTGTGTGTCTGTGTTATACCGTCAACCGAAAATGCCAGAAACGCACTCATCTGAATTAACTTGGAAAATGTACAATAAGAGGGATGAACTCGAGCAAACCAAGGAACCGTGCATAAATCGATGTTTCATGACTGAAGTTGGGATTTGGTTCCGTCTCTGTTGCTCCACGGTTTTATTATTTCTTCCGGAAAGGTCATCCGGCTGTAAAAGGTGCGTGCGTATTATGAGTGAGTCACGGTGGAAAGTTTTCCGGCTGTGAAAAATGATTCTCATCAATTACTGGGAGAATTTTCTGATAGCTGTCGGTCGGTCGGTAGCAGATCGCATCGGCCTGTTGCTTTCGTGGGCCGTGTGGAACAATGCAACACGCGCGAGCAGTTTTTCCACCAAACCACGGTACTCTGTAGGGAATAAAAAATCATGATTGCCAATCACATCGCGTTTCCAGCTCGTCAATTAGTGTCGGGAGTTAAGGGATGGAAAATGAATTCATCCATTTCAGGGGCCAATGATCGGAAACCGGGACCGTACTGGGCTGTCTGTCGTGGAGCCGTCACAGCCCTCATTGGAGATTGACTTTTAAATGTCAAAATACTCCGGTTGCGTGTAGGAGGCCCTATCAGAGTGGGTTACTTCATATTTTTAATCCCTCACAAGACAATCAAGGACATAGTTGTGTGGGTGATGGTTTATTTTGTTATAGCAAGGATCTAATAACAATAGGTGGGGGTTCCGAAAAGCTATTACAAAATCATCCACCAACACATTATGGCGGCAAGTGAAACGAGTGAAAATTCATCCAAAAATTTTCAACTCAGTCCAGTTGTGGGCAACTGATCGAAATCAGTTATTTTTGGCGTTTACAGACATCCAGCTCCCAATGTACCATCAGTTCCATGTCTCGTCAAGTGTACGTGTGTAAATATTTTATTAATGCAATAAAATCATCCGTCAAAAAATGGGGATTTTGAACAGCATTACTTCTGCTACACGAAGCTTGAATGCTTTCGAATGTGTTGCTGTGTGGTAGCTTTGCCACATCATAAGCACCTCATCATCGTAATTTGCTTCGCTATTTCGCTTCTCTGGCACACCTTGGAATGTTTTTCATGGTGGTACGGTTGACGGTTCCTTTTTTCGTTGTGTTGCTCTCCTTTTTCCATGCCCATCTTACCCAGTTTGCACAATTCGAATCATTTAATTCTACACCGATGGGCGCCGCGTGCCTTTGGGAAAGAGAGCTTGAGGTTTTGTTTGTTGTTATTTTATGTTCGGTTAAATACATTTTCCATCGTTTTAGTTTGTTCACATTGATGCTGAAGCGGGTTCGGCAGCGAAAGAGAAACTACCTCATGGGTAGTCAACTGTCCGTGACACGATGGCATCTTGGTCACGATTTTACGCTCATCTCAACTGGGTGCATTTTGTCTATGTTTCGTGCTGCACATAGCATCTCGCTACCTACCCGCCAAACCATCAAGTCGCGAAGGTCATTTGGAAAAAAAGTGGAAAATAATCCTCACACAGTGACAGCGACGAGGTATAGGGAGGTGGGATTTTAATTATGATGCTCATCGGTCCGGTGTTTGGGGTTGGAGAAGAAAAGCTTCCGAAAGGGAAATCGACATATGTTTTCATACTGACAGGCGCAGGGGGTATATCCTGCTAAAGGTTAACTATTTAGTGTTGGGACACTGCGTTGGTTTTTATTCCGTTTTTCCATACACTGAACAGCTGCTTTCGTTTATGTGTTTTTAATTGACCTCGAAAAACGAACCGAGGAAAGAGGGGTTAAAAGTTGATGTTCATAATTTGGCCTACAGCCAACTATTTTTTAAACCGTGTGCATTTTCGATCGAGAGCATGTGTCTGTGTCTTGCTTTGTTGCGATAAGGAAAGATGGTGATTCATGTGTAATATTTTTGCTGGGAGTATTTTTATGGGGTTTCCCAGCTGTATAAGTTTGTCATAATCAGGGTGTGTAAAGTGTTCTATATTTTTTCTACTGTTATCAAGGTGCTAGAAGAGCTACTTTTATTCACTTACTACTTAATTGTAATTTAAAAATAATTTCGTGTTCGTTTTCAGAATTATTTCAGAGCTTACGTAGTACAAATTCTCTTAAGAAAGCTTTATCCATGATGTTTTGAATTCACAGCAGAACTCAGCACTCGTAGCATAATAATCAATCAATTTTGTTGTGAACCAACCAAGATTTGGAACCAATTTTTTGATAAACATGTGAATTAACCCATTTGTGCACCTTATAAACAACCTGTACATGTGGCTAGTAAGCTATTAATGGACCTTGGTTTTTCAAAAGCTTGGTCAAAGAAAACAAACCCATTCGGGGGAGTGTAAATGTGGTGATTCGATCGCGTTTCTCTTTACGATGTTTAACATCAATCGCGGATGAAAAGCTTTGCCAAAGTTCGGTTTTACCAGCGCTACGGAACAGCTCAAACGTCACTTGATGCAATGTTTCTTTTTGGCTTCAAACGATATCGCATTCCTTGGGCATTCATTTGATGGTTGCCAAAAACACGACACAAAACGAAACTGCACGCATTTTTCGGGAATTTTCACGCCCATCGTGGAAGGAAGGGAGTTAAATATGCTTTGCTGTGACATTTTCTTCCGGTGGGCCGGTTTTGTACTTAGAACTGGGACACATTTTCGCTATTTGCCTTATATTTTACCTTTTTACAGTACGGAAACCTTCCTCACTTTTCCTTTCCTTTTATATTGTCATTTGCAAACGAATCAGAATTTTATCAAAGAAAACTTATCGCCTACAAAAAAAACTAAAATCTAAACAAAACCCCGAAAAAAAGGCACTGGCGAATGTGGTAGGATCAAACGTGAGCTTAGTGACTGGTTGGCTTCTGGTTGTTTTCCCGGCAATAGAAAACTGAAGAAAAAAGTTTGCCACACAGCTAGTGGGTGTGCTTGCCAAAAAACGGTTCAAAATACCTTTCTACCGTCTCAAATTTTGGCTTTTGAAGCTGCATCTGATTGAATGTTTGTGATAGAAAAGGATGGTTCCAACAGGAACGTTCCGTGCTATTTTTCATGAATATTGGCAACTTTTGTCACCGTTTTCCCTAACTGCAGTTGAAGCCTTTAATGGATTCTACTAAACCCATTCAAAGCAACTGCTCGAACGAGCGAGAGAAAAGGTATGAACATGTTTTGAATCGATCCATTCGAAGCACAAACTTTAGTATGCTGCAGTGCTTTTGGGTCCCACGGGCATAGAAATGGCCACGTCCGAAAGCGGAAAACATTTGGTTTCCCGTACCATTTGCTAAAGCAGATCAAACCTGTGTGGATTGAGCTTGGTTTTTTTTTTGTTTGAAAGTCCATCTGTCTATCTCAGTGGGCAAGATATTTGGTGGTGGTGAGAAAAAAAAAAACACATTCCTCTTTGTTTAACCACACCCGATCACCCCCAATTGTAGATTGAATGTGCAGTCAGCATCACATACAGTCGCATACGCATACGGATACCACGTGCAGCATGTCGCAACTAGGCCAACTACTAGTATTGGTGTGCGGTAGTAGCCAACAAACGACAGCTCTTTCGGGAGGACGGGGGTGTGTTGCACCGGCCTCACATAAAATATGGCCAATGTTGTGTTGTGCCAATGTGCGCCTGCAAACGCTTCCATCCCTTTCCTCCTCATATTATCTCACTAACGCTCCGCCCGATGGCTTGAAAGCATAACTATGCGGCGCGCTATGCGGAAATCACTTCCACATTCCACCCGCTGCACAAGCAAACGTGTCTGCCCCCCCCCCCACGTCGTCTCCCGCCACCCTCTCATTCCAGCGGCAATCAAAACACTATCGGTGGTGCGCAATAGCGGGTTTCCTTTCACTCCGCGTTTGTTTCTTTTTCAAACTCGATTTTAGTTCACGTGTGTCGCTTTTTGGTATGGTTCACTCCCTTACCTCCATGGGTCATATCTGCAGATCGCCATCACTCACGCTATCGCTACCCGCAATAATGCTTGCGCACAGAACAGGGCGGCTGTCCTGCAAACAAACACATGCTCCATATGCCGCGGTCAGCAGAGACACCAGTGCACCGTCTGGCAGTGTATAGTTTTGTTGTCTGCCGGTCTCGAACACTACGGATGGAAAGCGCCACCCAACCCGGATCAGTGGGTGTCCAAAATTTGGTACCAAACTCTTTTGGTGTTTGTGTGTTTTAGAGTGGACGTATTGAATGAAGGCGTTTTGTGGATATCTTAAAGAAAACAAAAAACAAATGGTGGAAAGAGAATTTGGTGCAACATTACCATCTGGCGGTCGAACACCATTGGAACATTTCGTCGTCTTCGCAAAGTATATTTTGAAGTGCCTTGACCATCACTCCTTTTTCCAATGAAACGCGTGCTCCGTAAAGATGTTGAAGGAATTTTTTGATTTTTTTTGTTTTGCAGAGAATATGGGATTTCACTTCAGCATCCTTGCCTTTCCGCCTTGGTGGGAGATTTTTATAATTTTTCCGTGCCTTTACTGTTTGTCCATAGAGTACCTATTGGCGCTTCATACTTCCGGTTTTGCCTTTTGTGCTTTGATGTACTTTCGTGTAGCAGCAGCAGCAGCAGCATCAAACCAACAATTCTGTGAACGCAAACACTTTATCTTTCTTTTACTGCTGCGGGTGTGATGGTATGTTTTATGGGGTGCATTTCGGTCTTGTTTTTTTGGGTAATGCGGTACGCTGTTTCTTTCTGGGCGGTTTGTTGCCTTGCTGACGATGAATGAATGGTAATCGCAGAGGTCTCGACTGCGGAAATGTTTCAATGTTGCAGAATGTTCGATTATGCAGAACCTTGTGAATTCAAGTAAGAATAACGTTTTTAAAATTTTATGAAAATAGTTTGTATAATAAATGAAGAAGAAGTATCGTATTTTTTACTCCTTTTAATCGTTTGTGACTGTATTTAAACCGTGTTGGAATGTATAATAGCTTCAAAAGATGAATTTTTTCCGTTTTTCGAGCTAGATTTGAACTTACCAGTGCCGCGTTCCTTATCTCAAGCGCTAACCACTGAGATTTGAAAAGAAGCGTTAGAATGAATTTAAAATTGTAGCATAAATTTACGAAAATGTTTGAAAAAACATTTTTTTGTTTTATAATTCCATTTGTTTAATTCCATTACGTTTGCGAAACGAACGGAACCGTCGTTCAATTCCTCGCCTTGTGGTGGTTCTCATGCGGCCACACAAATTGCATCGAAATCCACTTGACCATCCACAATTCCGTTTTCCCCGCCAGCGGAACCAAAATATTTGCAACCTAAGCAACAATAAAACACGCGCAAACCCAACAGTCCACCGAACCGGAATGTCAATTGTCAATTCAAAGCTAATCGTTGCTGACATCTGCTCGCGGTGGTGGGAAACACTTTAATGCCAGGAAGATTGCAAATCGTTTAATTCGTTTTTGTCCGGATTTTTATAAGTGTTTCTCCACACACACACACACAAACTCCCAACGAAGCAACCACTTGCCGATGTTGTGAAATCTTGTAGGGCAATGGCAAACAAAGCAGCAAGTTAAAAAGGTCGACGGAAACGGATCGGTTTAGACCGTATGCTTTTTTCTTTTACTTCCCAATTTTCCTATCCTCAGTTCCGCGTGTAGGAGATGGGCTATGTTGGCACTCACCATCAAATTGGTGTCTCCCATGTTGTGACCACGGTACCCATCAGCAGTTTTAACGTTTGCTAATCGTCATTAAGCAAATGTCGGTGTTGCCCTTTGCTTCTCATTGCCGTACCGTGTTGGCCGATGTGCCCGTATCTATTTAGTGCATTTGGGTTGAATTGCACCCGGCTTTTCGGAGTGGGGTGAGTTTTCTCCATTTAGCAATTTCCTTTTTATCTGTACCGTTGATTCGTCGGTTTTGCCACCTCCATCTAATGGAAGCAGTGGAATAACATGGAAGCAACGATAAGTTCGATAGAGAATTGTTTTCTAATCGAATTCCGATGATTTAACGAAAAATTATACAGGAAACCGATTGCCGTTCGTTTGCCGCTCTACGTTGGCTTTCCACCGACTTCGCGGTGGGGGAGCAGATATTTGCCCTGTATTTCTTTTTGCTGCATCATTTGCCCTACGGCTTTGGCCTTCTGTATTTGCCTTCGTTTGATCATTTTACGTTTGACCGAATGCCGCCGCTCGCGTGATGTATCGTCATCGTGCAGCAGCACCCAGTAGCTTTTATTCGATCTTCATCTAAGAAGCAACCGGATTTTTTTGTTTGGTTGATGTTGAGCGCGAAATATTTAATCGAAAAAGAAGAACATCACCGCTACAGGGCGCTTCTCTTGCGGTCGGTGATGTATCTTGCATGAGCAAAAGCTTCCGTTGCATAATGCACACCATCGCTTTACATTCCGGCGATGTGGGCGGTGGTATGGGTGGTACGGTGAAAACAAAGTGGAAAATATCATCTTCTTCGGTGAAACAATTGCTACTACACTCGGAGGGAAGCCTGATGACGACGGGCGAACGACGTCTGGTTGAAAGTCTGGCGTCTACGGTAGACAAGATTCCACCGTGGAAAAGATAGCAGTGAAAGCTGCACAACAGAACACCGTGGTCGGTGGAAGAAGCACCCTCAAAGACGCTTTTCATACCCGCGATTTTGCCTCTCACCCTCCCCCCTCACACTGTTCATCCTGACAGGCCATTAAAGTCAAACTTCGACGAGGCGCTTCGCGAGTGCATCATCTCAAGTGCATTATACGCGAACCTTCCACGGTTTGTAGCGCTTGTGTATAGCCTTTGCGAGCTTATTTACCATCCTCATAATGGGCTGCGTTAGAGGAAGCGCAATGGGGTTGGGTTTGGGTGGAAAATTTTCGATCGTTATTTTATCGTCTTTCACGAGCTTCCGATTAACTCGTTTGGTTAGTGTGTAACAACAATCAGCCGCTCGTTATCACGTGATTTGTGTGCTGCGGTAGTATTCGAGTGTTTATGATTTCATAGGATTGTTTGTTGATTTATCCAAAGTTTGTATGGAATTTTCCTTTTCCTTTCGTTTCGCGTTAATAGTGAATCCCGATAAGACTCTCGCTATTCTGCATTTTTGTACCATTTTTTGTTTTGCTTTTTCCGTTGTTTTGATAGACGCTGAGAGTTGCTACATACCATTATGTAGTAGGAAACTTTCAACCATTCACAAGCACCATCTGATTAAAGTTCTCATTTCCAAATGAAAACTTTTCCCAATTAAAGTTGATGCACAAATTTCACCATTTACTCCCGGATGAGCACCACCAGCTCCAGATGGGTGCCCTTTTTTCCTTCCTCCAGTGAGCACAACGCATTATGTCCAGCGGAACAGAGAACTCGGTGCTCTATCTCTAGCCTTTCACTGTGTTTGTGTGTGTGTGTGGGGAGAGGGAGCGTTGTTTGTATGCTCCTTCCTTCACCATCCGAAGGACACTTCAGTTCATTCAGGAATGAATCCGGTCTGTTTGGCGTAAGGGTAGGGTGGAAAATGAAAATGTACGGAACAAAATGAAGGACTTTTCCTAGATGCTTGTGAGCAAATGACAACATCGCTAGCCGTTGAAGCTAGGTAGCCACTGATCCAGTACGGAAACGGCTGCCCAGAGGATATAGAGAGGGCTAGGGAAGCAACACTACAGCTCTAGGTACACCGCCACGATGGATCTGTTGGACGAATTGAGCATTTTCTTTCGTTTGTGTTGCACGTGGCATTCAGAAGCCTGCTTTTCACTCCGGAAAAGTGTTGAGTTTTCCTTCACGACTCTCCCTCATCCTTTCTTTCATGGCTCGTTAGAGTTAATACTCTTTTTTTATTTCATTCCTATCCTCATTCTACACATTCGACTAAAGTTTGTTTCCTTGGAAAAATGATGAAAATCAGCCGATTTCGAGTCTCCTGTCTACAACTCTTTCGCCGGTGTATCTCTGTACTCCATGCTGTGTTTTCTCGTACTTTTTCCTTACTCAAACTAAAAAGAAAAAGAAAAGTGTATGTTCCGGAAGTTTTTCCCTGGCAATACCACGCAGTGTTCTGCTGCTGTCGGGGGAAAACTCCCGGTCAAAAGAAAACATGCTCAACGTTTTCATTAAGTGTTTATTCGTAACTTTTCTCACCGTTTATTGTTTTTAGTTGCAGCTGCAGTTTTTTATTTGCGAAAACAGTACGATTATTGTTGCTTTTACAGAGAAGTTACTTTCTTTTGAAGGCGATTTTGAAAAGGAAGCGGAGTGTGTATCGGTTTTGTGTTTGCTATAATTAAAGGTGTATTCGAAAGTTGTTGGAGTTGAGTAGTAAGTGTGCAATATTTATTTTGGGAGTTGCTGAAGTAAGATAAATAAGCAGCAAAATGTGTCGTACCATACGGGTCAGAACTACTAGCTCTGGGACCTAATGTCAATAAAGCTATGTCTAAAGTCTTTGGAGGTCGTTTGAACAGCTTGAAGCCGGTATAGGATGCGAGCATGTAGTTTCATGCTCTAAATGTTGGCTTTTTGACTTGAATGCCTTTGAAGCTTTATGTCGATTCACCTTCAGCACAAATGTCGCCGCCAGGCAGAACCTTGTGTGGTAGTTTACCCTAGTCGAGCGATAAGCGAACGGAAAACAAGCCATCTAGAAGGTGTGGTGGACGATCGTATATAAAAATAAATAAATGTTGCGCCATAATGGTTCTAGTTTTATCGATACCGTGGTGGAGCGTTTTGGGAGCTCTTAACATCTCCTTGCTATTGCTGCTCGTAGCTGACTGTGCACTAACCCGGACCACTACCACAAAAGGGCATGTACTGCAGTGGAAGCACACCAAAAAAATAACCCGAATCACTAGGCAGTCACTTAGCCGATGAATGCGAAATTCAAAAATTTATGGCACATCATGACTGTGGCGAAACGTTTTAATCGCGTACGCAGCAACAACAGCATCAACCATAACGATGATGCTAACAAAAGTTCCCATATTTTTTTGCTAGTTCTTCTGTTATGTTCGTTTGCAATTTCGTAGCTACGCAGCTACGCGGTCCCGCGAGCGCATATTCGTTTCAAGTCCGGCGCGATAAAAGCTAGAAAATGTGACTGTATATGCAGCAAAACTATGCAGAAAACGAAGAGCAGATGAAGGGTACGGAATTTCTGCGAAGAATGTCAATTTACGCAGTATGTGTATGTGTGTGCAGAGTTTGTATGTGAAAAAATTTCACGTGTCACAGGGATACGCGAGCTCGTATATGCTTAAATAGGAGTGATATGGTACGATATTTTTCTTGCGGAATGTTCCAGGCGCGCGCGTTCTGAGCGTGCCCGGCCCCCGGAATGCCATGCCAGTGAGAGTATTGCGGGAGCATAAAAGGGGAAATAAAAATATTTGTCAAAATTTCGATGAAAGTTGGATATGGTAAACCCACTGGCCTTGGGTGTGGGGCCTATGGGGCCAAGTAAATCCACCAGCTGATGCTCCTATTGCTAGAGCAGTGTTTTTTCTGTCATTTTTGTGCGTAATTGTAAAGAATTGTTTGGATGAAGTTAAATTAACTATGTAGTTGCAGAAGAAATAGGAATCAATCTAATAATAAAACCATTGATAGCATATATAAACTCCTTTAGGACAAATGATACCGAATGCTTTAAAAAAAAGTTGGTTAATTTGTTGGTCTTTCGAAACGTAGCTTTTATTTTCACCAAGAACTTTTGCACTTGAATGTAAACATTTGCACAGAGCTCTTCCCCCTCAGAGAGGGAACATAAATCGATATTATTGGGAAAGTTTGTTCGTTGGAACTTTTGGTCGAATCATTATCGCACTCTCCCACTCTGATTCGCCACGAAACACATATTACAAATCCTTCTTCATTACTCTGAACATATCAATATCAATCACTTGCGCGTCACGTCGCGAGAATATTACTCCGGCATCCCTGTACTCTAGACGAGGGGGAAAAAATACACATTGTCGTGGTTCACGGATTTGATGCGGTATCAGAATAATTTATGTTCATTTCCTGCAGCCAGCGGTAATGATCGTGCCTGGCCGGATAATCAGCGTTATATTACTTCTCGCACTTGTTAGCTTCTGTGGTGTTTGCAACGTTTTGTTCGAGAGCGGTCCCTGATAAATGACACACCAGATAGAAAATGTTGCACACAGCATATTGAATATCGGTAACACGGGTATGCAGCGGCTAAGTGAAACCGAAGGGATAAATGGAATAATGCACAAGCAACAGCTATCGGAAGTCGTGTGTCCCTCTGGGGCAACTTTATTCTACTCCCATTAGTAAGAATGGTAGTTGTTGTGGTTTTTCTTCTGTGAGTGGTTGTTTTCTTCTTTGTGGTCAGACGTTTGGACCGTAAATTGTAAAGTTTATGCAGCCAAATCAGATCTGGTTTTTGGAAGGAAGCTGTTGCATGCTCTGTTGGCATCGTGGCATAAACAGCATTTTTTGTTTCTTTCTGAAAGCCTTTAGAGCCGAAATGAAAGAAGAATCCTTTAGAGCGTCTTGAAGTCGCTCCGTCGCCACAAACCGTATCGAGTCTGCTGCTGATATGATATTAATGTGCATGCTCTGAAAATGAAATCTTCGTGCAATCTGCTGGAAGAGCGCCCGAGACACGGTGGTGTTTTCCCCGTGCATATAATGATTTGGATGGGCGGAAGCCGGGAAGCAATTTTGCTTAACAACATTTGAGCTCCTCTGTCAAGCTCAATCTAAGCGTAGACGACGTTGTTGGGCGAAACGCACCACGCACCAGCGGCTTGACGGCCGTTCGCAACACAGGGATAAAACAGTTTCAATTTCACGTGCACAACGTTGTGTGTTGTTTCGAGACGTGAGATGCTGGGGTTCGCGGTTTCATTACCATTGTTAGTGATACGCTGATGCCCGTGTGACGTACAGCAGTGTTTGGCCAACGACTGAAGTGCATCTTCATTAGCCAGGCTGAGTTTCGAAACACTTCAATGCAATCCCGAAGAATCGGGGCAGAAGAAGAATTGCATCCTTTATAGCAGACACCGGTAGCAGACGCCTACCAGACGATAAAGACGAGCGATCCCCGCATTGGCGCATTGAGGATATTAAATTAAATTAAATTAAATTGAATTACAAAATGAGCCGATATAAATAAGGGGGTCGTTGGTGCGAACGGGTTCGGCCAGGGGGGATCGGTGCAATCTTACGCGCAGGGTGATGTGCTCGTTGCAGACGGGAAACTCGAGAAGAATAAATAGGAAACGAAAGCGACAACACGAACGGTGCGCAACAAGATCCGCCCCGAACGGCGGCTGAGGCGTGTTTGCTTCCATCAAGAAACGGCTCCTTAACCGTGGACAATGGCACACTCTGAAGTAGAGGGCGAATGTGTAGCATCTTGAAGCGGTGGGAAAATTGTCATCCATCCGGCGTGGCTAGAAAATTGCTCCGGCCACCGCTACACGTAGCAGCAGCATCGGACGTTTCACTTAATCGCAGAGTGCAATTGAATTCCTTTGCCACCAGTGTATGTGTATGGTGCCTTCGGTAATGTTGATTGTTTCATAGGAAATAGAACGGCAGCTGGTATGCTGAAAAACTATAATTTCAAGCGCTCACGCTCTCCTGGTCTCTTGGACGAATTTCCCGTCGACTAGTGTCTTTTCTTGGATGGCTATAAACACAAGAACAGGAGCATCGATGTGCCTCCGCCTACAGACAGGTTATTTGTTGTGTGTGGCTGAGCCGTTCCCTTGCGCCATGCCAAGTGGAATGTGTTGCATCCCTGTATTTTCATCCTCCTACTTTTTTTCTCTTACCGCTGGCACAGCTATCCTTCGCTAATGGACCCTTCCATTGGTTCGTCTGGATGGCGTCGCGCATCCTTGCAATAAATATTTTGATTTGCTATTAACATTCCGCGGTAAACAGAGTGCCGACAATTACCTCATACACACACACAGCATGCAATCCCGGCCTGAGTAGTAGGGATGGATTCTTGTGATGGGAACAAGGCAACAACGAGGAAAAGTGATAGTTATGATCCGGTTCATTGGTTTTGTGGTTTCTTTCTTCTTTTATTAGAGTATTATAGTGTGCGATGTATTTTTTGTTTTCTTTAAGCTGTTTTACTCGTATTGATCGGTTCACAATCCATCCAGGGCGATGAGGAACTCCATTAAACGTTGACGAACAATCATAACTTGGACGAAGAAGTGGAAAGGAGTGGCAACAGACTGATGTTATCTTGAGACTCGGCGATCGATTTGCCTTCAGACGACCTTGCTAAAGGAGCGTTATTCTTTTACCTTTACCTTGATTTGTATCAGGGCTGTGAAGTATTTTTTTAAGTTTGTTAAAATTAAACTTAATTTCAGGTTCTCCTATGTTTAATTTGCCTTACTGTTATATTTCTCTATTCAACTAGTTCCACTTTTTCTATAATTCTTCCATTTTGTTTATAACTTCCTGATAAAATGTAACCTCTTCACAATGTAACAAATAAAAGGACGTAATATTTTTTCTTGTCGTAAGACAATGTTACAAACTGATACAACTTAGTACAACTATCCGACCAATGCCTGTTGGACAGTTTAACCGAAAGGGATCGTAAAAAAAGTGAAAAGTCCGGTACGGGGAAGGAAACTCTTCGCACAAAGCGTTTCTTAATATCAATCCACTATGGAAATGAATGAAGTAGGTTCCAGGAACGACTTCAACAAACTTTCTTCCGTTTCTTTCTGGAACGAAACACGGGGGGCTACAAAGTGAAACAATGACAAAAAAAACACGCTCAAATTGTACTTTGTGTCGTTGAATTTCAGCGGGTGCAGAGTTGCGTGCAAAAGAAATGTCTGCGCAACCTGTTTCCCTCGGCGATGGTATGGTGGTGTATTTGGCCAAGTTATAGTACAAGTTTTTGGGTGAAAATTACTACCGACACTTGACTGCGAAACTGCTGCACCTCTGCGGTATGCCTCTGGCTCTTTGCTTATCCCTAGCAGCTGACCTTCCAATGTTGTCGACAACCAGCGCTATTTTGACTCTGCATGCTGCAATGCAGTGTCACCCGGCTGCAATAGCATTGGTTAGGGCAAGTTAAGTTAGTTTGGGTATTTTTATTCGCATTGCGATGTACGATTACGATTTTGAAAATGGCACGATGTAGAAAGTACAGGAAACGCTACATGAAATGTAGAAACAAACATCGATTAAAGCGCGGCTGTCGGATGCACTTGTGGTTCACCAAAAATTGAACGGAAAGTAGTTGCGCAAGACAACGCTGAGGCGGCAAATCTTAACGGCTAATGACTTTGCTCGGACAGCTCGTTGTTCAATCACTGTTGAGACATGTCGAGAAGGTTGTTAGACGGTCTCGTAATTTTACGAGTAAAATGTAGGTAAACTCGTCGACAGGACCGTAGCTGTAATTAGCACAGCAAACCAGCAGAACTGCCTCAAAGCTTCCTTCATTGGTCAAATAGAATGGCAGCGAAAATAGTATTTAAGAGGTCCAACGGAATTCTTCCTATTTGCATGGCTTAGAGTTGATAACCCGTCCCAACGCATAAGAAAAACGAGTATCGTAAAACCAAAAGCAACATCCCCACAGTGCAATAATACTTGATGGCTGCATTCGGAATTGTAACGTGAGGTGCAGTGCAGTACGACTAATGATGATGCAGCCAGCTGTAAATACAGGATTTATTGTCGGGAAGGACATGGTTCTGTTGTGTTTGTGTCTGGTACATAATTATGACGTTACATTGCATATCTGTGGGGACGTGAGGAAGTTCTGGAGGGTAGCAGATAGCTTTAAGCTTAAGACCCTTCCCCTTCAATTAGACCAAGAAGATGGTTGTAACTATATTCTTTTCGGAGTCACGGATGTACTTCCCATGAGCCGTTCGATGCAGTGATGCAACAGGTGCGTATTTGTGTGTATGTGCCGATACAAGCACGAAGGCACTATGGAAAAAGCAGGCGTCAGTAATGAAGATGACGCCGATGACCTTTGTCTCAACGATTTCAACTGTTTAGCCTTCAAGATATGTTGTTCGAGGTTGTTGACCATTATTCTGTTTGTTGGAGTTGAAAAATAAAGCCCAAGAAGCTAGCGATCAAGGTTGTCTAACTATTGGATTCAACACATTCATGATGGGACGTATCGATAGGAGAAAATATGTATATCGATGCCATCTTCATCTGGTGTCGATGAACGCAATCCATGCTATAAGAAATGGATATCATCCTATGTTGAAAGAAAGACCCTTAGCACATCCACGAAGAATAGCATTTTTGTTTTCCTTTTTTGCATGAGTCTCAATTTTTAATCGTTCGTTCTCGTCTTCATTAGCTGATGTTTTAGATTTTCGGGCATCTGTTACAGGAGAAGTTTCGCATCAATTCCCGTTTGCTAGCATAGCGCATCTTGTGTGATGTGTAGTTACTCCCTATTCTAGTGCTACCGACTCTTTCGGTGTGTGCCTTTTAGATCTCTTTCGCAAAATTAGTCTCGGCATTTCCCCCCTTTTTGCATAAGCCGCCCGCTGGAGGCGTCAACGGCTTATCGATGCTCATAGTTTGAAAGATGATGGCGAAGAAGAAGAGGCATGGGTCGCAGGGTTTGGCGAAGTTTAGGGCTGTATCTCGCTATCCTCACCATAGCATGACGACGCAGTCACGTGGAACGCATTAAATAGTTTTGGAGCAAAGGAAGAGTACGATGAAGAGGCGCTTACCCGTGGCGCGTTAGTAGCTCAGTTCGCGAAGTTCGACAGGCTTCAAAATCCGATTCGGTGAGAGATAAATTGAGAACCACATAGAGTTCCTCCTTAGTTTCAACTATTGGAGGTCTAGTGTATAAGCCGTTTTAGACCTCACGGTGTGTTTTGTGAGTGAAAAATATAGACTTGCGGGCGGAACGTTCAGTTGGGAGTGCTGACGGGGATCTTGGGAAAAATAGGGTGTGCAAAAGGAATAGGAAAAGATAGGCCGGTTAGAAAAATGTTGGAAAATTTTGACTCTTGTGCGTTTAGCTGACGTATGAAGGTAGAATCATTCGACAGGAAACGATAAGAATCTGACTATCGTTTCAGTATGTTCTGCATCTGCGGGAGGGTGTTGGATTTTTGCACGATCTTCACCCGAGGTCAATAACTTGGAAGCATTCGCATCGGTTTGCATTACACGCAAGGATATCGATTGTAGGAAAGGGACATGGACTAATTTTAGGTAGGAAGT
Source organism: Anopheles culicifacies (assembly GCA_000473375.1). Classification (NCBI taxonomy): domain Eukaryota; kingdom Metazoa; phylum Arthropoda; class Insecta; order Diptera; family Culicidae; genus Anopheles; species Anopheles culicifacies. The sequence goes on from KI422480.1 coordinate 35,839, forward strand.
CCACATATCAAAACCTGCGTGAAGTTGATTATTAATGGTGTTGCTTTATTGAATAGTTGAGCCCTTGGCCGACTATTCGCACCAGAAATTGTGCGTAGACTCGCCACAAGTAGAACAATTATTTCACACGTGTTCTTCTTGTCTGTTTCGGCGCAGTCTCATGTAAGGTCGTTGACTGTCATCACTTACTGCGGTCCTGGGGCACAACAACCCGTGAAGACAGAAGGGCATTTGGAAGCATTAGTGGGTTGGAGAAGAGAAAGAGAAAACTAAGCACCGTTCATCGAAGCTGTCAGAGATTCCACAGTTCCCGCAAAGTCATCGATAGAGCCGAGGTCGCTCTCGAGGGTACGCGAAGATATTGGAGGGAAAAAACACAAGCGTTTATGTATGTGTATTCTACGTTCCTTCCGTAGCTTTTTTCGGTTTCTTTTAACACAATCTTCAAAAAGCTCTAGTTTTTGTGTCCACTATCCGTGCCACAATGTTCTTTCGAACGTCCATGGTCTCTCCACGTGGTCGGTTAGGTTTGCGTCAACGCACAACTGCTTGAGACTAGGTTGCGTTCATTGACAAAAATCGATTAGCTTTTCCCCGCACAGGTTGTTGTTCTTCACCGCCTAGGACCTTGAGCGTTGGTGATTTCGTTAAATGCAAGGAAATTAAGCTCTTTGCGGAGGGCCGTTGACACCATGTCGTCTCTGGGGTCTTGGTTCCCAGGTATCAATGTGTAAGAGAAACCGGGGAATTGTGGATGCGTTCCGGAGGAATCTCATGTTTGTACAAATAGAGTCGTAGTAGGGCGTGGTGAACATGTGAGATTCCCATCGAGCGGTTCCTGAAGAGTGTCTTCGGAAACGTTCTGATCAGTCAGCCATATCAGGTGCGGCTTAATTTGATCTAGAATTACGGAACCAGTTGCTATTAGGTTGTAGCGGCATTGATTGGAGGAAGCAATTCTTAATTTCAATCAACCGAGAGCTGTCGTGATGATGTTGGAGCAGCTAGCAATTTCCACCCCAAAATAATTGACCATCAATTGGCTTCGGTAGCATGTTATTGGACGCTTGGGACCTCGGTGCTCGGTAAGACGGGAATTGGAATTCCATGCTCTCCATCTGGGACCTCCCCCCAACAGCGGTTTGTGTGTGTAACGTGCGCAAGGTGATGTTCACTCTTGTTAACTTTATAGATCAAATCGATTATCGACATATCGGCACACTCTCGGTGTGTGTCGTCCGCAACGAAAATAGACACATCGGGGGTGCCTGATCATCCCGCGGGGGTTTGGGAAAATGGGCTCCCACACCAACTGGTGATTGAACCGATCATCGATGACCGTGTGCTGTTCGATGCGTTTCGTTGTTTGAATAGCTGTACTTTAATTGTTTGACCAGCGACAGGTTTCGTCTTTGGGGCCGCGGTTCTGTGTGTACACATTAACAACTAAACATGTTTTCCATCGATGGCGTGCAAGTGAAGCTAATGGTCTAACTTTTCTTTTTTTTCTCTTTCTTTCTCTCCGTTCTTTCTCTGCAGGTGAGTCTCCGGTGTATTGCGTATGAGACTGAAGTGGTAAAGCGGCCGTTGGGTGAGAATTTCGACACTATGATGTAAAATCGACGGGTGGTAATATGATTGGAAAGCGAACAGTGAGACCCCCTTCTGGTGGGATGATAGACGACGATACATATTTCGTAAAAAAAAAGAAACAGAAAACAAATCGACGACATTTTAATAACCCGACGACATAAATATACCTGACTAGTGCAACTGATAACAAAACAACATATTACCATCCTGAAATTAAAAGCTCCAGTTTAAAACCCTTAGAGGAGAGGCATTTATGAACACATACAAGTGTATAGAATGAAATAGAGGAGAATAGAAAAAAGGATCCCTTGAATGGTGGCACGGAAAAGACCTTAATTACTGACGACAGGGTCGGTTCGGTGCGATCATTAAGCTTAGAGGCGCCAGGTGATGATGATTAGATGGCGTGCAGTTAGGTCGCGAACAGCACGCGACTTTGTACAGCTGGTCGCCCGTGGAAAGCTGATTAAAATATCCCTGTGTGCGGTTTGGTAAAAGGCGCAGCTGGCACCGTCAATTTCCAGGAAACTGTTATTCTGACCAGTGCACGCAAACATAAAACATTTCGATCGTAAGGATCAAAGAAACACTACGTTGCGATACCATGAGGCTCAGAGTGTGTTTCGATCGAATTTACTGGACTGTTGTAACCGATTGTGGGCTTTTGCACGAAAAGAAATGGAAGTTTAAATCGACACTCAACACAGCTAGACAGTAAAGCAATTACGCAAACGTTTCTATTAGCCTTGTGAGATCTCATTTTCTGATTACTGACGTGTATTGTAGGAATTTAATGTCAATATTCGTAAGAAATTGACTGAAGTCTAACATGCGCTTTTTTAACCGGAAAACCAATTGCTTTTTATTGTTGGTAGAAATAAATTGTACGAAACTGGTAGCAGCACACATTTCTGGAGACATGTTGAACATATTCGATTAAGATTCGACGAAGAACTCAAGTACACTTAGGATAGGATCACATCTCTGCCGGGTGCTTGTGTGAGTGGGTATGTTTCAGAGTTCTCCTAAATCCCGCTGTTCAGCACATTAAACGGGTCGCAGGATATAAACCTGATTGGCAACCATAGAATGGAATCCTTGGAGCCGGAAAGCTGATGGAGAAAAACACGGGTATTAATTTGTTCTCAAAAGATGACGAGGTTTTAGACACGGCTAAACGATATGGACCGAAACTGAATGGAAGCTGCCAGAAGTGATTCGTTGTTTAGCAGGGAGCTTCCTCCCTCTGCGGGGTAATTGATACGCCTACGAGAGCACTCAGTTGCCTAAGCTTTTGACTCCCGTGACAAGTGAATAACCATGTCGTTTGATGCCACCGGTCTATCATGAGGTGACTTATTGTCGTGCTTTATACCATCGGGTTCCTATCCCCGGAGCTTAATGTCACCAAGAATTTGCGCGTTACTCAAGACTTTGATAGATTCGGGGCGGAAGTTACCAGCGTTTGCGTTTTATGTTATAGCTAGTGCTGACAACGTCACGGGTGAATAGCTGATTAATGGAGCATATGGATGGTTGGGGGGCAGGTTTGTAGCAGTAGTATGATTACCATCCACCACCCATTTTTGCTGCTGACCGAGATTCTACCGTAAATCACCCTGACCATGTGAAAACGAAGACACACGAAGTACGATGATGATGATGACGATGGTTTTATGATGATGTTACGCCATAGCTCAGTAATAAGACCTAGCTTCCATCCATGATAAAATTGTATTGTGGTGGAGGACGGGGGGTTCGCAAAGCTCACATACCCCATCGAAGCGTAACCCTTGCGGCTATGTTGACGTTTGCCAAGCGTGTGATAATACCTTCTGTGATCTTTCGCATTTGTATGTGCACGTTTCGGTGTACGGTGCGCCGAGAATTACCACGTGTACACCGAAAGGTCTTCTCCACGCCGGTTGCATCATGGTAGGTTTTGTGGTTTCTTCTTGACGAGACATCAATCAAAACTACCCCAACAGTAGTGGTGGTGGTGGTGCAGATGCTGGGGAACTGACCACACGATGACGAACAAGCGTTGTGTATGTTTGTTCAAGTAAACTTCCGTTTTTATGGGTATGAAGATACTAATTGGAGGTACGAGGTATAGGAGCAGTCAAACGTCACGATCTGATCTCGCGTTGAAGAAGACACCAAAAGCCAACACCATTTATGAAAGAGATTTTCCCTTTTTAAAGGAATTGATTTACGATGTGTTTTGCCTTACGTGCGCGTTGTTTGAAGGTCTCCCTTGTGCTGAATAATAGAAAAGACGGTGACATATTGCATCACAGTGCAATAATTCTTTTCATGTGCCTAAGATGTTGCACCTTGAATGCCATGTGCGGCCGTTGTAATGTTGTGCTTTGTGTCCTGAAGCACACGATTGCGCTTGGCTTTTTGAACGGTGGTAGCTTATAACCTGCGGAAAATCAATATAATATCCACTCTGCCGTATGACACCTTTTCACACCTTAGTCGCGTGGTTTCGTTCCATAAGGGTACTCCGTGACGTGGCACGGTGAACTACGATCCTGAGTAAGAAGAGTGGGGAAAATGTCATCCCACCTGGGGAACGGATACAGACCGCAGAAAGTTTCTAATGGACAGGCCGAAGTGTGGCTGTCTGAAAAGGGACTGTGGCGCACCAATTGACGATGTGAAAGTTAGAGAGACGTGTACCCTTTTCGCCAACGGGATCCCATCAACGGTGCTAAAAGGCTTTTTGCCCGGAAAAGAGTGTGCAATTTGTTTAATGAGATTATCATTGTGCAAACTGGAATCGAACGCGCGCTCAAAACCTACCTGAGCGTAATGGAAAAGGTCACTCATTATGAAATTTTTCTCCACCTAAAGAACTTTCTCCTTCGCTAAGTAAAAGTTTCCAAAGCAGAATGTTTTTGTTGTTCAATAAATATGTTTTTCTCTAATGAATCATTAATAGGAGTCATTAATGCATGGTTTGTGATGATTTTGGGACAACCTTTTTGGGGCGAAAATTAATGCACCAACCACAAAATTAGATTTTTCCTTTTGTGTTATACAGCAATGGAAGCACACACACGTGGACATGCAGTTGTATTCCCTTCCACACATTCATCAAACAAATGGAAAAGTTACATTGTGTTTATGAGAATTATTTACAAAACACACCCTATCCTGTGTAGGAGGTAGATCGCTATACGATGAATAATCAACATCATTACATAGCACTTGTGTCCTGCAGGAAAACGCTACGAGGACTTCGTAGCTCAAACAATACGCCCTGCCCGTTGGTGCGTCCCTATTCTATTCTCTCACGAAATATAGACACACTTTCTTCCCTTCCGAGAGAATGGGGGAGTAATGTTATGCTTTCCCAGTATTTTTTTGTTCGTGTCATATCACTTCAATTCGTTAAATTGCTTCCCTTAACGGACAAATTCGGATAGTCTGTTTGGAATTGTGACAAACAACCGGCTAAACTAACCATTTGACGCTCCACTGGAAGCTCTATTCCTGGGGCATTAGATGTGGAGCATGGGAGTCGTCAAGGGAGTAGTTTTGTTTTATTTTTTGTCGGGCGCAGATACACGTTTGTGTCGGTGTGCATCGAATGGTTTGGTTGTTATGCTTTTGCAACACATCCACTGCCGGCGGTTTCCATGGCATGTGTATTCGTGCGGAGGTGTGGTTTACCCATTACAGTGCTTTTTTACGAAAAACAAAAGCACCATCAGTAGTGTTCCAAAATAGTGTTGGGAAAAGCGCTTCGAATGTATGTTTCCTTGCCTGGTTGTCGAATAAATAGTAAGCCTGTCGATGGCCTGTATCCAACCTTCCCCCAATTTCGCCCCCAAAACAGGGGATGAACACGTGTGTGTTTGAACATGATGGCAGGAAGCGAAGGGATCCTCACCAGCAGGTGCCTAGTTAGATTGAGATTTTGCCCTTTTGTGAGGTTGGTGTATTTTGTGTGTTTTGTTGGCCCAGCCTGGTGTGGAACTGCTCATGGAACTGCTCCTGTATGCTTTCAATCGATTTCATTATTTTACTTTGGTGCCTCTTTGTAGACACATGAGCATCAGCACATGGAACAAAGTGCTTCGGAAGAGTTGGTGCTTTCGGCAACGTTAGTGAGTGACACAGGACACCCGTTTACACTTATGCAGACGAGTTACAGCTACTGCTAGCACATGTCCTCTGTCCTCTATCGATATCCACTTGAGTAGGGTAGAATACTTTTTTATTCCAGCACTCAAACCCAATGTGACGAACTACGATTAAAGTTCGATCCATACCGTTCAGCATACAATGATGTTGAAATTCGCCATAAAATAGTTCCTCTTATCATTAACAAATGTGTGCTCCTTAAAATCCAGTTTTTTTCTATCAAACAGATCACTGTATGGTGGAGGAACATAACGGAATCCAATCGTTCTAAATTTGATCGTGTGTGCAAAAAAAGACAACAACATGCGACCGACCTCTAAGATGTACCTAACGGGAACGAGGTTATGCTAATTTTGAACATAAACAGGTTTGTTTCAAACGAGTTTAGTGACCCGCATCTTTCCAAATTTTGCTACAAAAAGACACTATTGGAAAATTTTGGGCTGCTCTATCGCATCTTGTTTGCGGTTTGGAATAAAAGCTCATCGAAGCTAGAAACAGTTCTACGTGTGGTGTTCCCGTTCCATACTCATTAGTGCGTCGTCTGGTTTAATAATCATACAAACACACACGCAACTCGTAAATCATCTTCAACGTCAATCATTCAATTTGCCTCTTGACACCTTTCTTGCGCCTTTCGGTGTGGCAATGTTGTTTGTTGCGTGCTGGTTGCACAAACGCCTCAGAACCGGAAGATGCACTTACAGGCGTGTTTTCTCTGATGAACGATGAGGTTGATGCGGGAATAATGATTTATCGTGCACTGGTTACTGTTGGTCAGTGTTGGAATTACTATGCTTCTTCGCTTGCTTCGGGCCGTTTGAACGGGTTTAATATTATGTCTTACCGATATGTTCTAGGTCTCTCAATCGCTCTTTCTTTTATTACAGTTCATAACATGATATTTTCTTAATGTAAAATTTTATGTTTATTTGTATTTTAATCAGCAATAAAAAATAGGAAATACTTGTATATAGATCAAGGAAATAGGAACAAAATCATTACATAATTAAAGATATGAATGAGAGGTATTCGTATATTCATGTCACACACTGTACTACCGATTGGAAATGCAAGATTGTAACGGAAATACCGGAATTCCGAAATGGGTTCCCCATGTCCGGAGGGTGTCAATACTGGTGTTTCCTTATACAGGCAAGCTAGCATAAACTCATTTCAATGGCTTGATACTATCGAAAACGTTATCATGTTGAGGAAGATGCCTCATTGCTTTATAAAAGTTTATCCAACATCATTTAATACTTTCATTTCTTAGGGTTTGTCCATTCCTTTTGCCTCTAAAAAAGGGAAAGTACTATTACGACGAGAAAGTACTCGATCAATCGATCGTGCCTTACTTTCCATGGCCCCAGGCATCTTCGGTGGTTATGGAAAAGAATTTCATAACAGAAGGGGAAGATAAAAGGTCGAGATAGAAAGAAGACACTATAGAATGTCGATCATATTTTATCGATCCGATGAAAAGTTGTAGGCTTCCTGCTGTAAACCCTCGGGGAAAATTTAATAAGCTTTTTATTTGCCCTTTTTTCTATGTCTATTTCACCATAAACCCTTAGCAGAGAATAAATCCACAAATGAGCATCGTGAGAAGATGTTGTACTATGGTTGAGCTGCTGTTACTGTTACATAAATTCATAATGAGATAAAAATTTGAAGAAAAACAAGTCAGATGGAAACGATACATTTAATCGATGTTTGATACGAGATAGTTTCGTTTGCGTGTTACTCGCGTGCCACCTACAGCAGACAGACAGGCTCACCTCTTTTCTGTCTTCATACTGTTATTGATTAAGCCAGTTCATAGCAAGAAATCCGGTCTGTGCTATGCGTCTGTTGTTCGGTACGTTAGTCAATTCCTTCACCGCCACAGTGGAAATGAGGAAATGATTTCCCCGTCTTCCTGGTGTGTGTTTGTGGCCGGTTGATTGAAAGTAAAGTTTTCAATCCATGCTGGACGACTTTCTAGCCTGATATTACGTGCAAGGAAGAGGGTGAGTTGACCTGTTTGGACCCCATAGGTGGTTGCAACATTGTAACCATTGCGTGGTGTGACGTGTTCTAAAAAAGGGGTCGGAAAAATCAGCCAAGAGTCCTGAAGGGTCGGTTGCGGCTAGTAGAAGCAGGGCAGACATGTTTATTTTGCTTGTTTCCGATGAACCCGACTTCCCAAGTCGCAGTTGTTTGCACGGACAATCTGGCCTGGGAAAGACGCCTTTTGCGAGTTCGTAACGCGCGCGTGCTACGTTTAATTGTTGGGAAAACGCGGAGCACACATGGGAGACTATATTCACTTAGTACATTCGTTAGCGGCATATTTATCGAATGAGGTAGAGAAGATTGTTATGCACTGCAAACAAGTTCCGCTGCTAAATGGAGTGAATTTTATGGGTTCGGTTCTGGTCGATTGGATCGAATGGCAATTGAAAACGTACAGGATGGCATGCGGAGGCCGCATAACATAATCAGTCCGGTAAAGGAAAACGAAGGTGCTCCAAATTTTCCGATTCTTCTCGCGTGCAATACACATGTGGTGATAATTTTGGTGCCCATTTTTTGTGTTGGACCGCTCTAGGATCTTTGGCAGCTCTCAGGAAAATAAAAATCAGAATGCAATGATCTAGAAGTTCAAAAAGCCGCTCAATCGTTTTGGCTAAATATTTATGATATGCAAATGAGGTGAAATATTTTCAATGTGGGAAATGCTGTTTTTTTATTTGCTCGTTCTCGTACAACGTTGTTCAGTTCAGTAAAAAAAAAACAGTTTGAAGAATGGTGGAAGACGTTGCGCGAAATTGCTTCTTTCCTGATGTGGTTTTTATTTCCTGTTTCGTCACCCTCCTTAGAGACCTCCCTATGGATGCCTTGTTGGAACTCAGTTATTATAGGCAAGTTTTTTTTAAGAAGGCGATATTCATTGCAACATTCAGGAAGATGGGCGCCCGATATCATCTATCTATCTCTCATCGTGATCAGCTAGAAGCAAGGGGTTTTTTGTTAGTTTTGTGGTTGTCGAAATAAGAGACCTTTGCCAATAATCGTATCTTACTGTTGGTGTATTATTATCGTTATTATATGATTTGTGTGCGGTAGTTTTGTTTGTTAAAAGTCGACGATGAGATAAATGATCGATTTGAACTGAACAGAGCTTTTGCTCTCACTGTTCGTTTATTTATTGTTTTACCTTTTTGCGAGTGCACTTACTCCATGCCCCTTGACGAGTGGTCTAAGCCCTTAAGAGAAGGCTAATTCTTACGTCATTCAGTGTAATAGCGAGCCAAGATATGGCACTCACCAGAAGAGATAGCTCTTTAAGTCCATCAATCAACAGCGGGATTGGATCACAACAACGAATCATATCATACACTGAGGAGCAGTTGCTGTAGATAATTACACCAATAGTGGGCATTATGCCCCTTTGGGTGAGGTGAGCTAGATGGACTATGGGCTATGCATACTAATTACTACTTTCGTGGAGTTGTTGCGAGTGGCACTAATGCTGTCCCAAAATTATTCAAATCTTTTCATTCACCCGGGAGGCGCAGATTATGTGGCATGTGGTAGTAAAAAGTACTCGAACCATTCACCCGGTACTCCCTCAATTCCAGCCATCTTCAGTACAATGATACTTCCTGAAAATGCTTTGTTTCTCCTCCCGTGCCCCACAGTGGACATACTATGCATCGCCATTCTTCAACGTCTAGAGACGCGGGCTGGCGTAATTGTTATGGTTTAATTGAATTGACTCCCTCTTTCTCTATCTCGCGGTAGCATAAGTAATCGGTGGGATGAACCACAGATTTCGAGCTCAGTGTTTATCTGCGCACATTCCACCAGCCTTCGTTTGGGGTTGAATTGCTGATCTCGTTGAGGTTAGATTACTTAACCGCAAAAAATACCGCGCTACTAAAGAAATGGAAAATTATGTCTTTCTCCTCGAATCCCCTTCACTCTTCCCCTTCTTTCCCCTCAACAGAGTGATCATCTTTAGCATAGGCTTTCCTTACTATTTATCTCCCGCCAATTGCAGGCCTTCCTATGGCTTCCAACAGTGGCATTTATTGGATCAACTTTATTTGAACGTGCGATGGTTATGCAAACACAGTCTAGCACCCAATATCGTTGCATTCGTGGCTTGTCAAATTTGTTTCGGTGACGTTCGAGATCATGGTGCTCCAGAGATCGGGTTGATTGCTGTGAAAAATTAACCGAATCGCTTAACATCGAAGTAATGAAACGAATGGAGGTGCCATCTTCGTGCAGCTTTATGGTTTAATGTTATGGTGTTTGGTTTGTTGCTGTTGGTTGTAGCATATTTTTCTTTTCAGCTTTGTTATTCATGCTTTTCGTCTTTACAGTGGTGGAAAATGCGGTTTCATCATTCGGTAGGGAGTGAATTCGGGGGTTGGTTTTTTGTTGGTAGTAACGGGCCGGTTGAATTGGATTACGGCCGTCGACATCATAACGTTGATGATGATGTTTATGATGAAATGCAATTATTTATTCGATCTAGCTCACGCCAACCCATACTCGGTGGAAGATGGCTTAGATAATACTACAAGCGCCATTGTTTATACTTGACAGTGCTGAATAAGGAACGACATGACGTTAAGCAAACGCATATAAAATGGCAACTTTAACCAATGAAACGGTTTATAAAGAGTTTTACTTGGAGCATGATGATTTGCAATAAAACGTAATGTTGTTCAATGTGCTTCAATTGTTTTTCTTTACAATAGATAACACGATACCTAGGTAACGGGCCTGAGCTGAAAATTAACTATCAGATGGTATCGTAGCATTTTTTTTTTCAATTAAAATACCTAATTATAGGAGATTTTAAGATTTATGATACCTAAAAGATTGTTACTACCACAGCTTGAATCCCGTATCGAAATAGGGTGGGTGAATTCTTGAACTAATGCCAAAGAATGAGAATAACAGCCCAAATGTCGCACTATTGATTGTTTCACTGTTCTAAAAAAAAGGGTTCTCTCCATGGACAAACGATCGAAAGCAAAAATGTTGTCTGGAACTATTTTATGCTGTCTGGGTGTTTTCTTCATGTTTTGTATCGGTTATTCCATCTCCCCAGCAAGCACCGCACCTGACAACAGTTCACCACAGGGAACATGTGTACTATATTGCTTCCATAATTTACCTTTTATTTCTTCCCATGTGTGTGTGCTAACTAAAAAAAGCATGAGATGCATGAGCAGTTATGAGAAAAAGGCGCTTTTTCTTTACAAAAGAAACACCTCACCCGCACACTATGTGTGCGCGGTTAGCGCTCCTGGAGCTGGAAGTAAAATGCCAAAAAAGCGTTCACTTCCTTCATCGGCACGCAATCTACTACAAAAGAATAATAATAAGAGTATAAATACAAAAACGCCAACAACAACCCCAGGCTAAGTCGTTGGAAAACCGCAAGGTGAAGGAAACATCCTGTGAAAACCCACCACCTTCCCGTTTGCCCCAATGTTTGGCTACCGGGCGACCGGAAAATATGATTTATTACATTATTCAGAAGTTTATGTGAATCGCAGGACTTTTTAGGGCAGTTAGTGCTCCGACTTGATCGGTTGGTGTTTGTTGATAAAATGGTAAAGCATGTCCTGCGTGGCGGTGTGACGGGTGGGCTAAGTATCGTACCTTGATTCCTTCTTTGCGTGGTCGATCCATGATGGAATGAGCGGTATCGAATGGAATAAATCCCTCGGATGGTAGATTTTTTTTTTCGGCGTCGGTGGGCTGAAAGTCAAGTCCTGTTTCCTGTCCGTGGGAATTCATGGGCGGATGGAATTAACGATGGGTGGAGAACCGATACCGAACAGCAAAATCATCAGCGGAGGAAGCTGACTAGAAATAACTGGAAGCCAGGAAAATAGATTTTGCAGGAAAATTGGCATTTTCCTTTCGGTTAGCGTATATCTCCCTGGAGAGGAAGGAAGCTTTAGAATCATTAGCGAGCGCCCAGTGATTCCAATGTTTTGAAAAAAACAGCAATCGTATAAATGTTTGAGGGCACATCGCCATTTGTTAGATGATAGAATTATTTCTTACAAATGCAAGATTTAAAAATTCTTTGCACTTAATGAAATGCACGTGTAAAAGAAATGTTACTTTTTGTTGTTATTTTATGGCAGCCCGCCCGAAATAGAACTTAGCAATGGTAATATGTGTCATAAAAATTGACCCAGGGTCCCATAGCGGAGACCCAGTTCTTCGACACACGGCACGAGCTAAGAAAGAAACAATCTTTTGTTGTTTTTTTTTATAACTTAAGCTATACAATAACATAACTCATCAGACGAAATATGCGAGGTACATAAAAGTCAGCAATATCTTATATACATTTTTTAAATATCTGCTGTAGCTCCTGAGTTCCTAGGCGAAACAACAATACTTCATGAAATAAATCAAAAAGTTGTATCTCGATGCATCGGAATTTGTTAGACATTTTGTTTGCTATTAAATTGGTCACCGTTTCTGTCATAAATGTGCTTGGAAATGCATTCATGTCGCACCTACGGTGTGTTGTCACCAGACACAGGTGTTAGATTAGTAACAGCAGCAATACTGTTATTATCCACCGCTCAAGTACGTAACGCGCTCATTGGCGATCGTATCATGCTAGGCTTTGCTTGTCATGAATACCATCATTAAGCCCTGCACGGTATGTCACAAGCATCTCTAACTGCGAATTCCACACCTCCACTCATTAGACGGGGGGCGAACCCTTTAGGGTGTAACAATTACCAATTCGGTTACCGGTGACGCTCACCCTCGACGCTATGGCGCTTCCCACCAATGTTGTTGAGGCAAGAAGAGGCCTGAGTCAAAGGTAGGGACGGCAACTGAATTTATTATGATGCTGCTGTAGATTACACTAGATAGCTTGACGCTGACGAAGATGGTAATCGTGAATCGGGTAAGCAATGGCTAGGAATCATCATCGTGATCAGTATGTGGCGTTTGGCTGCGGCGCAACCATGTACTAACAACGTATTTCTCACCTGCCTGTTTCTCTGTGATGTTGGCATGTTTTCCAACCTTAGCCAGCTAACATTCTCATGCACATTCCGGAGGCATTCGCATAGTTCACGGAAAAGCCCACAGTATCCCGGCTATAATTAGCATTCGGGGTTGGCAACTCTCAGTATGCCGGACCGAGAATGAACTCGGCCTACATTCCCAATGTTGACCGCGTACCATGCGGCAGTGAAGAAGTCGAGTAGGTTTTAGATAATTAGACGTCTAAAATGTATCGTTGCGCATGGTGCCAATTTATCATCAGCCTGCAGGAGCAGCCTCATTCTCAAATGCTCCATCTCTGTTAGGGTAATTGGTTTCTCAGGAAAAGCCACAGCTACGTCGAAATGCTGCAAGAACATTGTAATTCATCACTTATCGAGGCAAGAAAATGTGCCATTCAATGTGCGATACCATACTGCCGCCACAGGAAGAAGAAAGTGCATGCAAATTATGGTTGCAAATCAGCACATCCACAAATTGCACCATCATCATGCATGGTCGCTAGAGTAGTTGACGCCCTAAAGTCACTGGATTAAAGTACCACATTACCTTCGCCACTTTGCATGTGACGTATGTATGTATGTATGTTTGTTTTATACATTTATTTATTTTTTTGTTGTTGCAAAAATCTTCCTAGACGGTCTCCCCCATCACTGATTGCAACCGTTCAAATCAAGGGTGTTGAGTGACGATGCCATCAACGCCATGCGCGAGCAAAAATGGAACCGCGTAATGACGATGATGATGATGTGCAATCAAATGCATAACAGTGGTGGACGAAAATCTGAGCATTAAAAATATCTCTACCAGTTGGGCCTTACTGTGTGTGATGTACTTTCATGAGGAGGCACTAGCAACGGGAGAAATAAAAAAAAACGAAACATATAGTGAGTTCCTTTCTCAATTCGGTTGTATGAATGAAAGCGGCCTGGAAACGGACAGCAGTGTGAAAGTGCGTGACAAAAACGACACACTGCACATCATGCTCACAGTGTGCAGTAATGCACCGGAGCATCAATCCGTCACGATCATTCAAAAGGATTTCCCAACACGCTTGTCCATCAACGCTAGTTGTTTTTGACACCGGCTGGAAGTCCGTCATGTGTACATCCGCTCGAAAGGCATGGTTCTCCAAATGAATTCAGCCGTCTCTCGATAAAACGCTTACACACGATGGATGTAGATTATTTTCAGTCAAAGTGCTAGCGAGAGCTTAATTGAAAATGCTGTCTTGTTACGTTAGTAGGTATCAAACTGAAGCTGGATCATTACTATAATGGTAGCTAAGAATAGTTTAGCTAAAATGTGCATCCAGTAAATTGTATTTTGTTGATCAAATAATATGACAGGTTAAAATGAAGTGGAATTACGTTGCCTTTCTTGTCTATGTGATCTTAACATGAACAAACAACCACATGTTACAAAATCATGGGCAAACGAGTGCATATTTCAGGAGATACTCAACTCCGTAAAACTTCTCTAGTCAACCTGTACAATCATTTGTTGCATATGCAAAACCGAAACATTTGGCTGGCAGTGAAACAACTTACGGAACAAACCGCAAACAAAAGAATGTAATCCCCGTCTGCTGTATGACATGAATCTTGCATCTCAGCTTACACACAACCTCAATCCCACTATCTCCAATCCCATAAACGGGTTTGGCATGTCTAGCACTACTTGCCTACTTTTCTTGGTGATCTTTACGAGGGTGACCACATCCACCTGCCGTACCATAGCTCGCCCACTCGCCCACACGTTCCTACCCGCAGTACATCGGGGTGTGTTTGTTTTTGCAACTTGAAATTATTATTAATTCTGCCGCTTTACACTTTCTCCGGAGGGAAATTAAGATGACAGTGACACCTTTGCGTCGTGAACTGACCACCATTGGCTTAGATCGATCGAATGGTGGAGTACAGAGTGAGTCAGAAAATTTCCGAGGCGTCCGAGGTGCGTCACCGTTAGCACACCGCCATTGGAATGTGTAGCGAACTGTAAAGCATAGGCAGGCTTATTTGCAAAAGAAATTGACAATCGTGTCAGAAGGGTGTTTGAATTCACACTGTTCGTCCCACAGATGGATTGCAGGATGAAGCTGTCAATAGTGGACGTGTTCTGGTGGATGGTGTCTGATGAGATATTTCTTGTGCTCATCTGATTCGAGCTGATTATGATTGGCACATTTTCTGACTGATTGCGACTCACAACCCGATATGCTTCGAACTACAGGATGATGTAATGTTTCTGATGTTATCGATGGAGAAGATCTATCTCATTACTCTACTGGAGGAGGTTTCATTATTTCCTTTAGTAATATTTATTTTTCGTTCGTTTTTTCTCATTTCAGGTAACATTAGCATTTCCTCCTCCTACAAGAGTGACAATCTACACTAGAGATAGAACTCTGTACCTGTACAGCACCAAACCTTGAAGGTCTTATCGTGCTCAACGTGAAATCAATCATTTCATATAATTTTTAATTGAAACTTGAACCCATCACACAACAACCTGCAAGCGCCGAGTGTTCGAGAGTGGCTCGAGAGACCTTCCGCGAGACGAACGACTGCGAATGACCAGTTTACGAAACACGTTGAAGAGGTATCATCTTCCCATTTACCTTCATCACCAAGTCGGCTCGAATGTGTTTCGCATCACCCATCATTTGGAGGTTACCTCGTGTCGATTGTTGTGTGTTTGTTGTGTATCGAGAGCGGTCCGTAGCTATAGCGCGTTTGACTGGAGTTTCTAAGCGCGTGGTGCTGAAAAATACGATGCGACGGCAATCCTGGGGTTCATGGCAAAGCAGGCCAACTCGCGTGCTGCTGACCTTGAACATTATTATATGCTGCCCGGTTATGATGAGCCTGATCTCGCTTATGTGTTCTCGTTTCGTTCCGCTCGCAGCATACAACTGTGTGTCCAGGCACAATAGGATGGTAGTTTGTGTAAATGGAAGAGGCATCCCGGTGGGTTGGTGATGGAAGTGTTTAGGAATTCGGCCCCGTTCGGCACCATCCATATGCCAGCTCAATGTTCGTTCGGCAATAATTTAATAATTTCAATCGCGCCAACTGTGAACAACGCGCTAGAGGATGTTAAAGTCTGTTCACGTTGAGCCTGTAGTTGGGGAACGAATCGGTCTTTATTTCCTATATTTATTTTCAATTTCCATCCGAACGGATGATGGGTTAAAGCGATATCGTGAGAAAAACCATTGAATGGTGTTTCGATACGCTGATTTGCATGGAATTCAATGTGAAATATTGCTATTCTTATTAACGAATGAGGAGTTTGGTACATGAACATTTTAGTTAACATTGAGTGTAGTGAACAATTTTGGTTGCACAAAATGTACCAGGAATAATTACTATATGTGTAGCAAAAACACAATGTTAATCAATATTCAACAGTTCGTTGGAGGTAGTCGTCAAATATAAACGTGATTATTGTCAACTTTAATATTGTATATGGGAAAAGTATTGCTTGAAAATAACAACTACTACATTGAACGGATAGGCACGGAAATTTGGGTCAAAATTGAATAATCACAAACTGTGTATCTGTTTTTTTCTTTCTTCACTGTAAATTGAACGCACCCAAACAATACCTGTTGTGGGTTTTCCTTCCTTGCCTTTCGAGAATTCATGTTGGATCGTTTCGTTTGTTACTTAGTTACCCACCCGATGGAAACGATGTGTTGCGTTTGGATTTTCACTGATTGAACCAATTACCGGATCCTGGAAATCTATCGCTCAATTCCGGTGCGCACAATCGACATGCCATTCCAAGCCACTACCGCTCGCCCTAAAACACGAAGGAAATGCTTCAGAGTAAAACAAACCGAACAGTAAAAACCGCCTCCGGGAAGGAAAAGAACGCTGACAAAGAACGATCCTTTCGGATATCCTGGAAGAGGTTGTTGTTCGAACAAGCGAAAGCTCATAGATGAAAAATTAAGGAACGGATAGGATATTGACAATAGGGAAAAAAAGGAATCCAACCCCCCGAACCTTAGAGCTCGTTGTGGTATCAACCGTTGGATCGATATCCTCATCCAGTTGTTTTTTGTTCCTTTGAGGGTACGTGATTTTTCTTGTCGAGTCTTTTTTTTTGTCGCGAGCAACCTGCACGTCGCTCCTTATATTCCACTACGATTGGACACGATTGGACGTTCGATCGTAAAGTGGAAATTTTCAATCAAGTTTTCGCATCCTTTATCACATTCGGTGCGGTACGTGCATTTCGTGATGCTCGGGAGTTTGACAGTCAGGATATGTTCTTCGCGTATATACAGCAACAGTTTTACATTTATCGCTTGCTGTTTATTTCTTATTGATTACGAATTGCGAAGGAAAACGGTAACTTTAACCTCCCAAGCCAAGGTGAACGTCTTCTCTTTTCCGGCATATCGTTGTAACAGACCTGGTTATGTTTTCTCTGCAACTTGTTTAAGTTTTATCAACTATTCATCCGATGCTTCCTTTGAATGAATTATTCGATTTGCTCATATTTAAATCACCGATTGTTTGTTGATGCAACACCTCGCACACACGTTTCACTCTCAGGGAGCACGAAAACTGTGTCAAGTTCACAAATCCATCGTACCCTAGTCGTGCATCGTAGGAGGAAGCGTTTTTGGCGTGCGACTCAAGCACACAGGATGCGCAACAACAATCGTCGGGGCGGGGGGCGGGCGGACGGGTTAACATTCATGCAACAATTCACTCACAAACACTCCACACACCATGGTGATGGCACACTAAAACAATGCACCACACCTGCACCACCCTGCTCCGGACCGTTTGCCGTTTCCTCGGTCGTTTAGACGTTGATGTTCGCCCCGAAAACATAACAGCATTATTGCAAACGCAGAAGGTTGCATTTTTAATTGCAATCAGCCCCTACAGCTAGACCGACGGTAAAAATCCCAAACGAATGGTGGAATTGTTGTTCACCCTCCCAACCGTCCCCTCACCGTCCGGTGGAAAATGTTTTTCGATGGAAATGGGTTAATGCTGGAAAAGAAGGCTTTAGAAAAGGTACACCAACGGCAGCCACCCTCGTCCCGCAATGACGCAATTGTGAACGGTGTCAGTTCGTCGTTATTTTCAGCTAGAGCTTAGTTGGGAAAGAGCGTTAGTGATGTTGCTCTAATTTTAAATTCGATTCGTTGTCGAATGGGTCCCCTGTATGGGAGTGCGCGTTCCATCGTATCGGATTCATTTTTTGTTTTTTGCAACTAATTTGTTTTCATTATGGGCTCTATTGCTACTCTGTCTGTCTGTGTTGTCGATCAATTAAAAGTGCTGTGTTTCTAATGAACCTCCGTGCAAGTGATGTGCAACAAGCTCGATCATCCTGCAAACAGGTCAATTTGCAAGAAACGGGTTTTACTTTTGCAATAACTAATTCGTAAAATATTTCACAAATGCTCTTTGAGCGGAAAATGGCTAACGCTCATTGCAGTTATTGTGATCACCGTATCGGGCGCTAGATGTTATCCACCGCCAGCACAATCAATCAAGGCCAATACGGCTTAATTTGCATTCCATTGGATGTGGCGGGGAGTATTTTATATGGTTAGGAATTTATTAGCCAGCAATGCCTATGATCTCAAGGTGGTGGAGGTACACTATCAAAGGTATACCGTGTGGTTATTTTAATGTCTGATGTGTTTCATTTAATTTACGTTCTCAAAATCGTATAACTTTGGTTTATTATTTTATATTTTACTATTTTTATCATGTTTGCATCATAATTCTCGAATCATTGCAGCCAATGATACTGCAACAGTTTTATTACATGGTTTTTACTGTAAAAAATTGCATAAATTAACACACAAATACGATGCAGTTAAAAGTTTAAAATGCAAGTAAACAACGCAAATATCAACCGATTATTTCATTGCCCTTGCATTTGGATGCATTTGGATGCCTTCCGTTTCATACATTTTACCGTAGCTAATAAATACTGACCAATGGTAATTTAGTTGCAGATTGTGGTACTCCGCAGCTAATTAATGCCCCACTGCAGCGAGCGTCGACCGTCGTCGGGAGATCGAGAAAAGCACCGGCAAGACAAAGGCCTTTTACTACGCTCAGCTTCACTTCCACTTTTCCAGGCGCGCTTCCTTGAACGACCTGTTGCGACCTCAGACAGAGCTTTAAATTTGCACATATATTTGGAGATATGGCGAATATGCTCATTTGCATAACCATTATATGAAGTAAAGTCTGTACCGCATTGAAACGGAACGGTACAGCTTTTTCAGCTGCCTGACTGGTTGGGGGTTTTTGGTCGATGGTTCTATTGAAAGTTTATGAACAGTGTTCAAATTGTCATTTACTTGCGCTTCTTCCTTCCATTGTTACCATAACCACAGTGCTAGGTGTCAGCAACGCCAGGGATGCAGATAGGATTCTAGAAAGGCTTCTTCTTGTAAGCCTCACCACTGTTTTCATCGTGACGGTAACTTTATTGCTGTGATTTGAATAGTTTTAGGGTAGGAAGGTTTTAGAACAGCGAACTAAAAAGAGCAACTTTTGCCTCCTGATGGTTGAGGATTGAGTTTTATCGTTGCTGAGCACACATCTAACGAACCTTCGGATGCTCCTGCTGGGGAGGAAAAGCCGTAAATGATGCTTGACGAAGGATGTTAGATGTTGCTGGCATGGCGGGATGCGAAAGAAGGGAAAATTAATTGTAAATGATTCGAGTAAAAATCACATGGATTAGACTAACGATGGTGACAGGCTCGTTTGAGCATCGTTCGGGAAGTCGTTTGTGCTAGAATCGATGATGGCAGCACTAGCACACACTAGGAGAATTAGTGGTGAAAAGCGCTTGCAAGGTAGCGATCACTAAATGAAAAATTTGTCGTTGTCTCATGTGTTTTTTTTATTGCTGTGGCTAGGAGGATTACGGAATTATGGGTACACCCGCACAATGGGGAGATGCACCATAGTGTTCTTGAAGTGGACACCCCACAAAGGAGATGGTTGCAGCAGTATGTTATAGCGCGTGCTTTAATGCCCATAAAGAGCCTCATCTTTCTCAATACTCCGAGAGAGTATATAAAGGCAGCATTCTGACCGTTGGAACCGTAACGAATCGCCCCCCTACGTGTGACTGTGGTGTATTCGTTCTGGTGTGTTGGGATGAGAAATGTGGCGCGTTATCATCCGTTTGATATTATTTAACATTTATGCAGGAAAACATCCTCGCCAATGCCGCACGACTGGTTCTGTAAGCTGGACATAGTGGTCTGTGATGCGCATATAGGCGTGTTGGAGGAGTTACGACACCGCTTCAAGGGTCACTTGCAATCATCGTTAGCCATTGGAAAGGTCGGTAGGCGCTGCAAGAAGCGGCACGATCAACGGCAAAACTTTCTCCACCGAAAAGCCGTTTGCAGTGCGTTGTATTTCTGAAATGATGATGATGCTTAGAAATCTCAGGAACTTAGAGCTCAGAGGTTGAAAGATCGCAATCTAACGCGTCGCTTAACACGGCCATCACCATTAGTTACGGGGTCGACCGTTTGTGGGAAGGCTACTATGCAGACAAACCATGGCGACAGCGTTGGTTGCTGCGGACTGATTTCAAATAACTTCACCCACATCGTCTACATAGACATACAGACAAACACACAGTTCAGTGAAATGCGCCAGACCGTATCATTGCTGTCGTTGTTATTCTCGGTCTGTGCAACATTGACATTTCCATCGAATGGCAAGCGAGATCCAAAAAGTATAACACGCCCGGTAGAGATACTGGATAGTCACCCTTTGGAAGGTATTCGTTTCCTATCCGTTGCCGACCTTGATCTTTCGCAGATGGTCGTTCTACACCATCGCTCGAGTGTTGTTTAATTAGGAGTGAATTAATCATGCATTTTCTAATATGTGCATTTGAACCATCTTACAATTTTAATCCGATTTTGATTGTTTCTGCATGAGGAAGTAGTTATCAATTCCCACGGGCAAGGCTTCTCGCCGGAATTAAATTTATGGTTCATGGACATTTATCTGTTTTAAAATTCCGGACCTACCACCGTTCCGTATTTATTGAGCAAATTCTAGTTCCTTTCCTGAAATTGATGAGACACCTTGGGACAGCAGAATTCGTTTGTTCATGTTAAATTCAGTAAATTTCTCCCGCTCCAAAAATCCCTCTAGATAATTTAGCACGCCAAGCATGGGATGATTTTCAAGAATTTATAATCCTTTGTGTTGTATTTCATCCCATGTTTTTGTAGCAAAGCTGAACTAAAATTTTTTGAGCCTTGTTTTCTAAACCAAGAGACCGAGGATGAATTAAAAAATCATTGTTTGATGTCAAAGAAGAAAGGGTAAGAAGTAAGAATCATCGAAATGGAGAATGAATTTGCAATTCCCAACATCCAAGAAACGTGATTCTCTGCGGGTTTGTCTGTACGTTACATAAAGTTGAAGAAAAAATATACTATAAAAACGATGCTGGTTAAATTTCTGATAAACCCTAAGTTGGCAAATTTTGTCGACTGGATCCACGACCGTGTCTTCAGAAATTACGAAAAAGGGTTCATAGGGGTCTTATCACATGGTCCAGTAACGACTGGGAAAAATGGATGAACATGGAGATGGGAAAGAGTTGAAAATATAATGACGCCGCTAGAATTTCCCTTTTTCACACGAGAAAGCCTAGCCCAGCTTACTCTGTACGAGTGAAGATAAAACCGTACACAGAAGATGATAATGGGATATCTTGGATGGCCTTTTGGTACACACAACATTCCTAAAAGTTCGGGTGAGTGACGATAAATATTTTGTTGTTATGTGGTGCGATTTTTGTGTATAAAGATTTACCAGACCATTACATCCCATGCGGCTTATTTCACTAGGTAGCACTTAAACGATGCTCTTAGATGTAACCATCCAGTGTTACCAAGCGTTCCGCAGTATTTTATGCTCGAAATCGGACATTTTTAAAATGATTAAAGTGGTTCCGTGTGCAAATTTCGACATGCGAAAGGGGCAACTGTCACGACACTAATATTGGGAGCACCAGCACTACTGTCACTCTTAGGTCGAGGATTAATGTCCACTTGAATGTCATTTTCAAGATGTACTCATGGTTTGTCCTCATGTTTCTCATCACATTGTCCACTTGCTGGAGAGAATGCCAGCCATTTGCCAAAATTATGTCAAGGGCTCTTCGTTTCCGCTCACCACGGACGACTGATGTAAAAGTGGGAGCGAGTGAACATGATTTGTTGCTATTTTTTATTTCCTTTTAATACAATTCTACTGGATGTGAAGATTTCCATCTACTTTTGGCATGTGTTAGGGGGTAATTAATAATGCCCTTATTGTGTTGACACGGTGAGCCGAAAGGAATAAAAAGACACACTCAGCGTGTTTGGATAACGGTAAAAGTGTGATGAATTCCTTACATCTTTTGATGGATAGCATCTCAACTCTGGAAAAGCCGTTGTGTATGAGGTAGAGCAAGTAAAATTCCTTCACACATGTGTCAAGTCGATGACGGTGGCGACCTCGATCTTCATTTCACAAAAAAAAAATCCTCCAAGCGAAACAATCAACCCAAGAACATCTCTTTGTGATGAGTACATACACATTGTTTTTTCGGGGAGTTTTGTGCGGGAATACTTTTAGATCTTAAACACCCAAAGATATGAGATCTTCCAATTGCTGTCAGGCGAACAGGCAAACACCGGTTAGCAAATTAAAATACACTTTCCGTCCAGATTAAAACGAGCAAATCGGGCCGAAACTTTGGGTGGTTTAATAGCACTCAAAGAGAGAAAGAGAAAATTAATAGCCTTCAAATAGAGAAGATCCACTCCGTGCGCTCATCCTGGAAGCCACGGCATGCTCCGGGATCTATTCAGGGATGAAAGCAACACGAACCCGCTCCAAATTAGCCATTGTTGTTCCGTTTGATTTTCCTGCACTGATAATCGGCTAACCTAACAATAATGATGATGACGTGCCCAATTCCGTACGTGTGTTCCGTTATGCTGGATGTGTCTTGTTTTTGGCAGCAGTAGATATGTTGTAAAGTCTTCGACAAAAGCTGGATTATAAAAAAAATCGAAGCTTCTTGCCCCCAACTCCGTCGCTTAGCTATACGGGGTGCACCAGCTGCTGAGTCGGCTGACCTGACTGACCGAGTTTGTAACGAGTATTAGGTAAATTGTTCCACCAAATGCGAAGACACGTCACGTTTGCATTGATGCTTAGACGGGGTTAGATTAACCCGCCAAAAACGACGACAAGCTTTTGCAAACGTGCGCTTACGGGGAAAGATTTGGGCGGTACGTTGCGTGACGAACCATCATTACCGATGATGGTGGTAGATCGAGAAATATAAGACTCTGTGGGTAAAACGCAATGACCAACTTCTAGAAAGCTAGAAAGCAAAACAGTGATTACAAAGGTACGTATTGGGCCAGTTTTCCTTCCACCTTTCCGATCCGTTTTGGGGATGGTTCGAGGTCCAAAATAGCAAAAAGATATTACCTAAACCCGGCGGTCACATAGTTTCATCTTCGATCGATTCGTTCGCCGTTCGGTTGTCCTCATTCTGACCTTGATCCCCAGCACACGTTGCAACGGCGCTTTCCGTTGGACGTGAGTTTAAACTTACATGCACTTGCATGATTGACCTCCCTGGAGATCACGCTATCGAGCGTGTCAGGCGTGGCGCCACTGCTGCAGGAATGTTCGACTATTATTGCCGCAGAACGATAATGAGAGAGAAATTGTCCCAAGGGGCAAATCAGCACTCGGTGGACGTAGCTTTCGCGTGCGTCAATGTGACTACCGCCAGTGTGTGTTACCGTGAGGCGTATGTGGCACCGTATGTGTCACTTGATTGATGTAGGTTTCCCGCGATCAATGTCCATCCGGTAGCATTTTCCTTGTGTTCGACTATAATTGCCTGTTATTCTGGGTCTTTTGATGCTACTGAGAGTGTATGCGGTACATACGAAACGAAACGATGACCCTTTGCCGTAATCGATCGAATAGTGTGTGACAAAGAGTTGAACATGGTGATTCAAAAAGAGGGTTTCTTCTCTCTCGGCAAACAACACTAAAATAGACGAACGATGTTGCATGATCGATAATTTCGGATACAATGTCCACCATGGCCATTAGAATAATTGTGAACGTCCATTAGTTGTTAACAATGAGAACGTTTCCATTCTACGCGGATATCCGCTGTCAATTTACGTTCCTAGCCCGACCGAGTGAGAGTCTTTTAAAGACAGGTATTAAAGAATCAATTATTGTGGTTTGTATCTTGGTAGCTTCAGGCATTTTTATTGATTTAAATAGTATAATTTAAAAATATTTATCATCATTTTCATTTAATTTATCTGTTGAAGCGGTTGGAACGGAATTATTAATGGATTTTATCCCAAGCAGTTTTTTTTGCGATTAATGGTAAGCTCCTGGCAGTTGAAATACTTCACACATACTCTTGCAACTGCAACTGCACTCGAACCGTTTTTTGGTTGAGTTTTGTTGTCCTTGAAGTGGAACAAATAAAAACAGAGCTAATTTCCAATACACAAATGTGTCTAAGCGTGTGTGTTGAAAAGTGTTTGAAAGGCCACATGCTTCCTGTTTACCTTGGCCTTTTTCAATGCCAGTGATCGCTAGCGTTGCAGTGACAACATCTCGCGCGTCTTATAATGATAGGTGTTTGTTTAATCCGTCAATCTTTATAGCTCTTTTTTCTCGTTATTTGCTGCAGTAAGTTTGAAGTTTTCGTAGATGAACGATTGGTTGGTACCTTCCTAAACGAATTTTAGGTGAGTACCAATTAAAGATGTTGTCCTTCGCACGCAGACCGCAGTTTGTTTGCGGTTGGAGGTGAACAGCTGGCCGTGCATCGTTTGCGTTAATCCTCGGTAATCGGAACGTTCTGACCACGGTTCCATGGCACTGAGGTCATGTTTTCCGATCGTTTAGTGACGATTTACGACCTGTGGTTCCCGGCAGAGAGCCACGTCTCTTAAGGGAGCATAAAAGGACAGGGCGCCAACCGGTACGTAAAGGAAACATCTTGCGTACACTTTTACATCACTCGTATGTTATCCGTGGTCACAAAAAATGTATAGCTCAACATGGCGTGGAATGGAGCAGGATAAAAATCTGCCCTAGTAATTAATATCTCCAGCGATGGTCATTCCGGCACTTCGTCGTAATAAATCGTGGTACTGGGCAGTGCCCATCCGAACGGGGTCGATGACAGAAGGCGTTGGTTAACGGCAACACGAGACGAATGGCGACACTCCCCAGAGCTCGGTCTTCCGTTCCAATAGCCAATATCCGGCTCCTATCGATTTTGCAGAAGTGTAACAGAATGGCACAGGAGAGAATGCCCCAAAGGAATCGCAGGCTAGCAAATAGGATGTCCCAACCTTTTTTTTTTAGTCTAGTGAGATGTTTTGCCAACACGGCATACCACAGTCATCGTCCTCCGGGCGGTGCCGATGCATGCTAAAGGCTGCAAACGATCCCGAGTAACTTCTTCCAACAGTGTAGCAGAAGACGAAAGGGAAGTATATTACTTTCTGTAACATTTTTCTGAAATTCCTCAAGACATATCGATTTCACCTGCTGCTGTTAGCGGGGTTCCGGAGGCTGTACTGTTGGCCAGGCAGGAAGGGTACAGCTTGATTACAAATCGTTCCCTAGTTGGTGTATGTTGTGATTGTGGTTTTGAGGTTTCCCGTATGAGCGGGATCTTTTCAACAAATAAAAAAAAAAAAC
This sequence comes from Anopheles culicifacies, assembly GCA_000473375.1. NCBI lineage: Eukaryota > Metazoa > Arthropoda > Insecta > Diptera > Culicidae > Anopheles > Anopheles culicifacies. Next base: position 61,431 of record KI422480.1, read on the forward strand.
ACTGGAAAGAGGATAAAGCAGGGCAAAAGAGGAAAGAATGTTTTTCATTCTTTGCGCTATTAATAGCCGTGCAATCTTGTCCGTCGTATTTTCCGCGTGTCTTCCCGAACGAGGGCCAATTATAACTACCATACACACACACGCACGTTTATATAACATAAAGTTGAACGTTGGAGGTTGGGTGGCAAAACATAGAAACCCTATCCCGCCGTGTTGGAGTCGGAGATCTCCAGTGGTAGCGTGGCTAGGGTTGTGTAAGAATGTGGTAGAATTAATTACCATCGGACAGTTTTATGGCTAGGCGGATGGACGCGCGGATGCAGCTGTGTGCAGTTTGATTTCGTCGTGCGTTTGTGTGGCTTTTTCCGTTTGACTTGTGGCAATCCGGAGGAAAACGATGCTAGTATCCCCGGGACACATCAACCGCACTGGGCGAACACATGATAAATTGTACCATCGTGGACGGTGGGGGGGGGCATTCGGTTTGTGCGATCTCTTCGCGAATTGAATGTGACGGCGAATCAACGCTCGCCGGAAGAAGAAGCACCAAACATAAAACAATCCAACACGGAATGATAAACGAACGGGCAACCGAAGAGAACCACCGTGTACGTGAATCGATCTTCAGTTGATCCAACCATCATTGGTTTCTTGCGCTTCATTTACGCTTTATCGTTAGCAGAAGCCCGCGAGTGCTCGAGCTTGATCTTATCTCTGTGGAGCTTGCCGTCGGAGCTGATGTGTGTAAGGTGCTTTAAACCTCATTTATAACACGGTTTAATTAGTGTCAGGTTCTATGTGCATGCGGCGCGACAAGAAGCATTTTGTACGTTCGACCAAAATCCATTAAGCTTGAAGATGTTGCTGGATTGCTGCAGCTCTGACATGAAGCTGGATGGCACTTGAATTCTCGATCAAACCCACCTATGCTGCTAAATATGTGGATTTTCCTACTGAATACGATGATGCAACGTGGTTTCTTTTCGTCAAAGAAATATTGGAACTGAAGAGGAAAAGTTATAAAACGAAGACAAAAAAAAAATCTGTATGCATAAAGAGTGGACATGAACAAAGATGGGGAAACACATGGTTGCTGTTGCTGCTGCTAATTACAACCAGGCGTAAATTGATACTGCCCAACATTAATCAGCTGCTATTAGTCGCCTAAGTATGGTTGAAGAAATGTTTCATTATAAAGATTGCCAGCTAAACTCTGGACAGGAAAATGTTGAGATAGAGACAGAATAAGTGAGAAAGAGGAGCAAAAATCTCTTTGTTAGTCGTTCTTTTATGGCCATTGTAGCATGGCATGCGTTGCCCGAAGCGGAACGTTGAATTCTTGGTTGAAATTGAGCATGTCATCGGTTGGTCGGTCGCTGACATATTCAATTCACTACATGCCGAGTAATTATGCTTCAGCTTGCAGTGAACGAGGTACTTTGAACGTGGACAATTGTGCCAAGTTTTGCTTCTTTTTTTCATAAAGTAAGATCGCGTTTCGGATGATTTGCAGAAAATATACTTAATGTTAGGTTTTCGCTAATTAGATTTATTAGTTTTTATTGAAGCTATTATCAAAATTTTTTCTGTTTTATTTCATGGTTGCTGATTCAAATCTATGAGTTTAACATTTGACTGATGTCTATGTAAAGACAATAGATCGCCTCTTAAAATAGTATAAAAAAATATTCTGCTCATGTTATGTTTTTTATGTTTTGTTTGTTGTAACCATAGTGATATTCTGTATCATTAACTTTTCAATCATATCATATATAATCATATCTTTTAGGGCGAAGAAGAATCAGTGTATATTTCATGCATTACGATTACTATTTGAGCTTGCATCCGTTTATGGCCCATAAACTTATTTTAATTACAAAATCACCAGAAAATATCAGGGTGTTTTTTTGGAAATGCTTTATGGTTGTTTTATGTAAATATTAAGACTAAAGGCTGAAAGAAACGAACGATAAAACTTAAAGAGCACATGAAATGTATTGTGTTGGTTTCTCACCCGGTTTCCAAAAATCGCACACACTTGTGAACCAAAGGGGTAAATTTTGCAATCGCGCCATCGTGTGCAGTGCGTTGACGCTTCAGGAGGTCGTCGGCTGAGGGATTTACCTTCGTGGTACTGCGCCGCTGTTGGCCAGTGCCCATCGATAGAGACACACGGCAATGGACGCTAATTAAGATGTAAGCTTATCGATGGGTACCCATGCTTGATACGTTGGCTTGTGGGAACATGGGAAACGGAATGCTCGAATCACCAACGGACGGATGGTCCGTTCGTTCGTTTTCTTCTGTTCGGTAAATTTTGTGCTGAACGCTACATGGTGTAGTGCTCGATCCTAGTGGGTCCTTTCCGGTCCACGTCAGGGTTAAGGTCGCAAGGGAAGGCAAGTTCAGGCTTCGTTAAACGTACGCTTCGATGTGCGGATGTTAACCACTCATCAACCGACGATCGTCATCGTCTTCGATCTGCGAACGCCATGATATGCCATCGGTCTTTGGAACAAATTTTTAAATATGCTCCCCAGTAAACGCACAGAAAGATCAGCATAGGTTTCTTTTCCTTTTTTCTGTTTTAACAAATGGATAAGAAATAAAGAATTCAACAGAATCAACAAAAGCGACGACTTTACGATCACCTCATGAGCTCATCTTACATCGGAGATTGTATTTGAAGACGTTTAGTCCGAAAAATCAACGCTCGATGGGAAAAAATGCTGGCCTGCCCAAGACAATTGCAAATTTTCGGCTTCCTGTTCGTAATTATGCTGCGCCATTTTTCATTCGCTCGCAGCAATTTCCTTTTGGTGGTGGCATTTTACCTGCGGTGCATTTTAGTAAGGTTAGGTCGGAGTTTTTTGGTGTGTCTTTTGTAGTGATGTTTTTTTTTTCTTATTTGTTAATAAACAGGTAAAGCCACGCTAAAATGTAAGCGTATAATTAATCTTCATTCCCTTCCGGAGGATGTGCGCGCCATCACCAACCCTACGAAGGGCGCCCCGTTACAAACGTTCAATTTTAAGCAAATGTTGATGTTTGTCTTTCGGTCCGATACACCTTGGCGTTGCGTATGACTTTGACCTTTACGCGGTCGCCGTACCGCGAAGGATCACCACAGAAAACTAATAAGGAAAAATCAATTCCACATCATTGGCGGTTACCTGGGCGCAGATGTGAGAAATATAACCGCCAGAAGTTAAACTACGTTCACATTTAAGCGTTCCACGAGTGGATGGCTGTGTATCATAAATATTATCTCCTTTTTTGCCTTCTTTTTCCTTCCTCCCATTTTTCCTGCAGTTCTTGAGTGAAATTGATGAGTCTAAGCAACATCATTCCGATAATCATAAAGAAGCTAGGGGAGTTTTCTCACCGGCTCGGAAGTAAGACTGATGATTGATTGAATCCCAAAACCATACAGGGTGCCCATCCGGTTTTCCATTTACGCTGTCTGGTTGGATTAATGGTGCAAGAAAGCGAAATCGAAGAAGGATTATTGAATCGAGATTTACCTTCTTCGCGGTTCCGCCATTCGGAGACGATTAAATAGAGGCAATGGTTTTAACGCATGATAAGGGCGGTTGTGGTTGTGGGCCCTTAGCCAGCCGCGATTGCCTAACGCGGACAGAAACTGTCTGAAGGTTGACGGATTATAGGAGTCATCAGCAAATTAATGAGTCTTTGGTGCGTTACATTGCGTCATTAATTTCTGTCAGCATTTAACTGGCCACGTGACCATGATTTAGTAGGGAAAATATATGAAACGTATTTAAATATATTTTGCATTGGTAAAACTAATGAGTTTGGTGCAATTATAACCGTCACAGTGGTCTCCATGCTCCATGAAGGGATATTGTGGCTAATGCATTACCGTTGGATGTTTGGGTTTGAACCTTTTAACTCTTTTACATATAGAAAGAGGAAGAGGTTTGAATTATCGTTCCGATTTTCCCCTCCGAGAGCATAAAACTGCAACGGCATGTTCCGTCTAGCTGGAAGGATTATCGCCTATCATAGCTCTTAGTCCCGTATTATCCACGAACCATGTCCCAAAAGGGTAATGCTTTTACTACGTTCGATTCAGATCCGATCAACGAGAATGGAGTCGGCTTGGGAAGCCGATAAAGCACCCATGTGACCATTTTCACATAATACAAGCGTAATTAAGGATCAAACCTTGGCAGAACCAAGGGATGGTCGACATTAAACGTACAAACACCATGCGTCTCCATTCGTCCTTGTTGCTAACAAACGGTAACGAACGGCCTGTCTGCGGCCGGGACGTTTGCCGTACCCAGACAGTTCTATCCCTACCCTGCATAGTGTTGCAAATATCGTGTTGTGCGCTGTTATTTGTCAGTATCGGAGGGTTGGCAAAATGATAAAAGAGGGTCTGCTTTACTCGCGCGACACACACGCGTCCGATGGCGGGAGGTCGGGAGGCTTTTATGTGTAATTTACGAAAAGCAATTGCACACTTCCGTCTGTTCGGTTTTCGGTTTCAATCCCATCACAAGCAGTGAATGGCGGATGTGTGAGAGGCAACAGCAATACCAGCCTGCGTTCCAATCACGTCCACGCACCGTGTTGGAGTTGGTGAGCAGAGTGCACAATGTTTGCGTCAGGTCTGTATGCTATAAAGGACGGCACATACACGCACCCTCCAAAGGGATGCAGAGTGGCCATCGGGATTGATATTTTAAGCTCGTTCATTGCGCTAACAGCAGGAAGAAGGGTTATTTCATCCAACGGGTTCCGAGGTCGTGCATGGTGACCACCGATAAAACGATGAAACTGTGAGGATGAGATTTTAATTTAAATATATCCAAACCCTTATTTAGACGGGTCAGGAGAAGCAGCAACAGCAGCAGCAGGGCATTAAAATGTCTGCGGGCACGTAGAATGTTTGTGCAATTCCATCGCCCAGGCCGCAGACGGTCGATTGTGGTACGAACGGGAATTGGGAATTAAAGTGATGCTGGAGTTTGGTGCATTTTAAAGTACGTTGCTTTTGCGTTTGCAATTCGTATGCTTGCTTATTTGAACAGGAGTTGATTTTCGGAAGGGGTCGTGTACCTAACAGGATCAACCAGGCTGTACACGACTATACACTCTCGATGAAGTTTTCCCTTAGTTAAAAAAAACCAGGGAACGTACCAAAAGGAGGTGGAAAACACGGTACAGTCTGGTGGCGAATAATTTATCCGAACAAGCAGTGTCAGACAATGGCGCATTGTTTGCAGTGTTAAATAGTGGCAGTTTATTTCGTACTCATATGATGCGAATGGTTTATGAATGTTTAATTTTAATAGGGTCTGGACGTGGGAGAATTTATTAGTGTACGATAGCACGGAAGATAAGCGTATGTTGTTCCTCATTTAAGGCAATCAGTGGTACACAACAGATGGCGATAAGAGGTTGAAGCAAACGTGATTGAAAATATTGTTTTTCATTTGATTTTATTTTTTCGAATCTTATCAATTACTGATTGATTGTTGTGTATGAATGATGTGGAAGATATACGTGCTATAATAAATGACGTATTGTTCAGAAAGGACGGGAATGCGTAAATGAGCCTAGATTTCGACTGTTAGCTACAAAAGAAAAAGAATTATGAAAGAATAAAACTTAAACTAGTAAAATCGATGACGGAAACGATAATGAAAAGCCCGTCAGAAAAATAGCCATAACATTATTAATTAAATTACGTTAAATTCCCAGGTAATTGTTTTGTATTCCTGAGTACGCATTTGCTATCGCCGACCGTTAAGTTCTCTAAAATAATTCTATTCCACATAGAACTGCCAACACTTTTAACTTCATCTCTTGCCTCGTATCGTTCATCCTCTGTATGCACCGTTGCTATGCACTCTCCTTTATGCAATCACGTCCAGATCACATCGGGTTGAATCGGTTGTTCCGCCGAGCCGTTCGAGTACCGAATCGAATCGCAGAACGGCAGGCAATCGATAAAAATTACCATACAAATGAACATAAGTTGTTCACCGAACATTCGATTCGGTGTGTCCGTCTGGGAATCGCCCAGAGTGAGTGGGTAGTGTAGCGATCGTGCACATGAGTAGAAGCTCGCCTCCAGATGTTTTTTTTTTTTACCGGAACCAAAGTGATTCGAAAATAAAACCTAACAAATTGCTCCCAGTTTTCCACGGTCTTTGTATTCAAGGAGTGTATTACACGCGATCGCGATTTAACGGGTGCTTCTTTGGCTGGATGCGCAATTTCCATAACTCTCTATCGCTAATGGGTGGAATCGGGTGGAGTTCACAGTTGTAGCTTTGCTGTCTTGAGCTAAGAGGAAAGTTGCGAGGAAAGTGGAGAGGTCGTACAAGTTATCCCTCGGCAGCGTATAGTGTTGAACAATCCGGGAATGCATTTTATGACATGATCTTGATCGTATGTTAGCAGTGATCATGTTGCATGCGGGATACAAACCGTGATGGTATGGAGCGACCTCTTGTACGGTGTCCTTCACTTGAGCTTCACGCTAGGTCGTATTTTTTCATAACATAAACCTAGCTAGAAAAGAAACTGAACGATGCGTAATGTAATCCGCTCTATCAAGTGGTTCGCAAGGGACACGTTTACAGAGAGACTTACGAGGAAGGAAAAAAAAGGAGGTCCTATTTCCGTACCATGTTCGTGTGTTATCTCAGATGGTAGATCTGATGGAAAGTTGACCGAAGGTCGTCACCAACACACAACTAAGGACGATGTCAGCAAACCACCCACCATATCCACACCCAATGCAAAGGGGGCGCGAAAAAGGGCAACAGTGTTATGTGACACACACACACACACAGACATACACGCGATTCCTTACCTTTGGGTAGGGTTTGGCACGTTGGTAATCGAATTAGCGTTATGGAATTTTCTGACACCGACATGACGTGTTCGGGAGGTACACATTGTTGTTGTGCTGTGTGTGCCCTCTGCATGGGGACGCAAACAGTTGGGCCCAGTCCCGAACAAACAAAACTTTGGAGGAAAACTTTATCTTGCGGGAGGAACGAGGGGCACAGGTGTAGGTGTGTATGTGCCCTTGCTCTAAGGGGTAACAAGGGAATAACGAGAAAGCAAAAGCAGCAAAAACTATCCTTCCTTTTGGTGCTGGACCTGGTGGGGCTGGATAAAATGGGCAAGTTTTGCTGGAAGTGGAGGTTAGTTGTGGATGGGCAGTAACTATAGTAGTTTACGGGGTGCGTTCTGGGACCATATGTAAGATAGAAGGTGGGTAAAACACCCGCGTGTGCTAGCTTTGTAAATGATTTACATAATTAATTATTGATTTAATATTAACTGTAGTCGCGTTAAAAGCTGACTGATCCGCACACTCGTTTGTTCGATGTTTTTTTCCCCTTTTTTTATGTCCTGGCCATGTGAAGAAAATGATTTTATCCAGCGAATGCCAACGTGCGGACTACCCGTCGTATTAATAGCCTTTATTTATTTTATTTTATGCTATAATAGTTAGTTTTCGATAAAAAAATAAAATGTCCAAGACTCGAGAAGCAGCATTTGAGAAACACTGGCATTGCTCCTTACAACTTTCTAAAATAGGACGATGGTTCCCATCAAGACAGGCAACAAATATACCTTTAATCCCTTTTCTCACCCCTCATAAACACGCACTTTCATGTGCATTTTTCGCATACACGCAATGCAAATTGCAGCCCAGTCAAACGACACGCTTGCATGCAGAACCCGACCCACGGAACGCATGCCGGTGC
>KI422480.1:72294-113551 GCA_000473375.1 Anopheles culicifacies
TTGTTGGGAATGCCGGTGCATGTGTACGCTTACATTTCCGGACGCTCGTAGCAAATGGTGTATAAAGTGCAGTGTTTTATGAGGGAGGCGGATGAGAATAAAATTGTCGATTTAATTTCCTTTTTTCATTAGCATACTGCATTTCGACTTTTGGGGGCTACCTTTTCAAGAGTTCCGATTAGAACCAAACACCCAATGCGTAACCAATTGAAGATTTTCCTTTTTTCTTTTCGATTACTTTGGGGGAGGCTCTTTGCTACCTTATATCCTATGTGTAGTGGCCCTGTGCGCCCACAAAATCTTCCCTTAGAAGACCACCGTAATCTCAGCTAACGCGAACCGGTCTGTGATGGTCGGCATGCATGGCATGCAGTCGCCGTTAAGCAGCATATTAATGAGCCGCGAACTTATTTATAGCTATCCAAGTTGCTGACCAAGACGCGGCTGCTCCCAATGCTTTTGATTAAAGCGGCATTATTGCTGCAGAAAAGGGAGAAAAAAAAACATACAACAGACAGAAGATTGTTGTTTGCTTGCGTAAAACAGGTTGCTTACCGGGCCCGGGGTGTCATGATCGTGTGCCGTCCGACAATACCATCCGATTGGCACTTATCTATTTAATTAACTTTCCACGATGTTTTGCAATATGAAGGCACGAATCATTTTCTTAAAAGGGGTTTGCGTTAAGATATGGAGTACGTGGGTTGCGAAAAGGGATCGGTTCAGTGGTTCTTTTGTGAGCTACAGTACGGATGTTTCCTTTGCCATTTGAACAAGTGTCTGAGGCGAGCAACCTGTTCCAGAGTGTTGGACGTGTTAATTGGTTTGCCTGTTTCAGGTTACATCACAACCTCCTCAGCGGTGTATCGATTAATCTCTCTTACCGGTGTGCCACACGTGCAACAGTGCAGGGAAATGGAATAATAAGGTTCATTTGTGGAATAGTACAGAAGCTCGGCAAACACCATGCAAGTCATTAAGATTAATGCATTTTGTTATAATCACTTCAATCCATCACACCTCGAGTGGTGCATCTTTTTGACACGTTGGCATTTTTCTAGCCTACATTAGGGGCGCTTTGTGCGGAAGGGTGCTGATGCAAAAGAAACTTAAAACCAACACACAAGGAAGTTATGAATCATAATAAATTTACAAACCTGGTGGCTTTCCCCTCCTGCAGCACGTGATATATGTCACATTAGGCTTATGCCCTATTAGCTGCACATTTATCATTTAATTGAGTTAATTTATCGCCTAGCTTGTACCTGTGTGCAGCATCCTCCATCGGAACGCAGAGGGCTTCGTGTGGTAGGAAATATCCCATCGAAGAAATCAAATTTTCCCATTATTTCCGTGCGCGCATCCGTGCAAATCACTTTTCCTCTCATTCTATCTGCCACAAAACCAACGGAAAATAAAATTGAATAGCTCCAAAGCGCGCGTATTGCCGTGGAGGCACTGTATGCCAGGTGTGTGCATGTGTGTCGGTTAATTAAACGTTCAATTATGCAAAGAGATACCTGCCTCCTTTTAGGCTTTCCTCTGTTTTTCCGGATCCGAGATCAGCCACGGCTGCCTGATCAATTGATTGCAATAGGAGGGCTTCAATAACGAGATTCGATGGCCGGGTGGGAACACGGGGTCTGCCATTATCAAATTTTATCCATTTAGCGAATTGGCAGGTTATGGTTTTATTAGTTCCTATAGCCACCGGAACGTGTACGTGTGGTCCGGGAGAGGGAAAACACAAAATTACGTGCAACATCGCAATTGGAACGATTAATTATTGGGGTTTCTTCTATGACTCATAATCATTTCCCTTTTACATTTTTATTTGTTCAAGCATCCAAATGCACAAAATGTGAACGTGATCAAACTGAAACGAAAAAAACAGTTGCTGGCTCGCTCTCTCGTTTATTCGTAATCGATTTTTCGTTCGAACGTGCTGGTGTCTGTGGAACCATTTTTTCTAATATCCTTTCCGTGTACATTCCACTCTTCCGTTTTGCAGGACGATTAGCTTCCGCTTGCAAACCAGACAAGCGTGAGCGTTCGATTGCGATCGAAAATAGTGGCAAAGTCAGTTGCAGACGACAAATGGATTGTAATTGCTGTCAACGCCATCATTGCCTGCATCATCACCGTGGTGGACTTGGAGCTTATCAGCAAGAGCAACAGCAGCACGATTATCAGCAAATGCATCGAGAGTAAGCTCTCCTCGATGCCTTACCCCAAATATCCCATCGATCCTGCATCGAACTGATGCGCCCGCGTGGGGCCCTAGGTGATACCGAATGCATCATCAACAGTGGATGCATTAGCAGAAAGAAAACAAGCGGTGAGTAGCGAATGCCAAACAATATGGAGGAACCTTCATTTTGTGATGTTTATTTCAGAATTTTATTACGACCAAGAAGTACGTTTTGCAGAAGGAAAATATAAAAAGAGATCTCCCCATCGCTATAGTTCATCCGCGCATTTGAATAGCTACTTTAAAAGCAAACATTCAATCTGCTTAAGCATTACCGAACAAATAGAATCACTTACCCTTGACCGCTGATGATACGGGCGTAGATAATGCCAGATTGGCTAATGAAGGATTTCCTCATGCTGGGATCAAAGAACAACTGATGACGATACCGTTGTGTAATCTGCTCATCGTTACCAGACATTGGATCATGGATCCCGGTTTACCCTGAAGCCGCGTACCGTTTATGCGTGTTTGTGGAAGTGCAGCTGAAGATCAAACATTTAACTTTGAACGATAAGAGGGATGTGCATACGCGAATTTTACTACGTGCGAGACTCGCCGTACAATATTGACTCTGCAAATGTTAGCTTAATGCTGTTCAGATGGCTGCCGGGTCGGCGAAGTACGGTGACTTGATGGGTTTTATTTCCACGGACATTATTCCGTTGGTGACGGTATGACAAACAATTTTCGAATCGAGAACGGTTTACAACCTCTGTAACTTAATATCAAAGAGGAGAGGCTGCTAGTCTAATAAAATGGGAAAATACTTAGGTAGTAAGAGACAGAGTTGATATAATAATTAAAGTGCACGTTTTGTAGGCGATTTGTATACTTTAAGGGGAAATTAATTTTCCGTTTTCCTAAGGTAAAGCACCGTCCTTCATACACAGAGCTTTTCCCGCTTTGAAATGTGTCCGGAGCAACATTACAAGCCAGCATGCAGAAAATATTTCGCTTCGTTTGCTGTCAATGATCGTAAGTCAACTTTTCTGATCCCTTGTCCTGCGGGACGGTGAACTATCGCACCAGTCTCCACGGGTTTGGGTCGACCTCGCTTTTGGTTTTGACAGATGTCAAGAGCTGGGAACGGCGTAAAAACCCGGGGGAGTACTAGGCAATGAAAATGTTACAAGAAATTTTCCACAAACGAAAGCCTCGTCGCGTATCGATCGTTGTGCGTCTTTATGTGGGATGTTAGCTGCTGAGGAAAGATAAAAAAAAAACTTTCCGAAGGAATGATTAATTGGATTTGTTTGTGCAAGCATGTCGTCCGATATCATTATGCGGCTAAGTCTCTGGCACAGATATCAATGATGAATCGATTTTCTGGGCTCTGGCTTGTAATGCCTCGGTTTCAGGATGTCACACATCACACAAGGCGGTGACGCTTTCTTCTCGGCAAGTTAATGCATGTTAAAGTCCCTAGGAGTTACGTGATGAATTCCACAAAAGCTTTTCCTTGGACGATTATTTTTCCTTCTGAGACGCTGAAGATGAGCAGCACCTGTTGGCTTCTGTTCAATGTGGGGATTTTTTTTCCTTCTTGTGGTCTCTAGATGTAGTTGGCATAAATCCACTCACCATCCATCCACTGGCGAAAGGTAGCTTTCAACGCGAAATAACCGGAGCAGCTTTTGGCACATCATAAAACCTCAAACGTGCACATCCTACTAACAACGATTTGCTACCACGTAACGTAGTGTGAACGTTACTCCCAGACAGAGTGCTACATCTTTTTCTGCTCTGTCTGGTGATACACTGCAGCCTAGTAATTCATTGACCCTGACCGTGGTTCGCGAAGAGCCCGTAGCGTATTTAACCCGCCCGTGTAAGGGGAACTTTTGGTGAGAAATTTGTTACGATAAAAGTTTGCACACCGTTGCACTCGTAAGCATCTATTGGTGAGAAAATTAAACGAAGACGAACACGTTTACAGTGCAGTCACATGAAGCAAACGGGTAGAAGAGATACAGCCTTACCTTTTTCCCCTCCAGCAATCGACAGCAATTCATCATTCTCGTCTATTGCAAACTGCAACTACTTGTGGGGTGATTCACGTGTGAAAATATCTATCTGAAACACTGTTCTGATGCAGTGCGTGGGGAGAATTATAGCAGACCGTCCTCATTCATTCGAATGGCGCCATCTGCATCTTTCAGAACAGACATTGAATGAAGAATGCTCCTAGACGCATCCAACTCTTCCCCTGGCTACAGCTATCTTCACTAACGACCCAATTTGACGAATCTAGCCGCGCACATAATTATGCAACGCAGTATGCAAGGTGCATCCCCAGGTTGATTCCCAGGTAGAGACAAGCCCGCTTTGATGGCGCCCAAAGTTAAAACGCCACCCGAAGGCTGTGTCTGGTGGCCGTTCTAATGGTAGAATTTAAATGTTATTTAATTCGTCATCGTCTCACACAGCGCTTCTGTTTCCTTTCCCACCTTTCATTCGGCTTGTTCTCAGCTGTAACTTCCCGAGACCGGAACCGCGCAATGGGCGCACTTCCGCACGAGGAAGAAAGATGTTTGCCGCAAAACTTAACAGTAGCTGGTTTGAATTTTCACAAGTTTTCCACTAGAGCTGGTAAGAAGAAGGGTATTCGAAGGGGTAAAGCAAAACGGGAAGCTGGACGGGTGAGAAGATTGACCGCACTCGGGAGCATTCGAGCATTGAAAAGTAACTGCATTCGTGGGGTGAGCGCAACCATGAAAGAGAAAGAGACAGTCGTAAAGTCACGTCCGGTGGTGTGACGATGGGATAGATAATGCCGGTCGAAAGCTGTTTAATTGGTATTTTCTTCGGAATTTTCGCACATTAGGTGTGTGTTTGGAGGGGAAATGTTTGGAACCGGTATGAAGCGTGCGCCGGCTCGTAGCACCAGCATAAACGATCATAATTTCAACATCATTAGCCACAGCTAATAGCGCGAAACTGAGTCCAAAAATGATTGCAAAAATAAGGCGTACGGTGTGCTAATGTTAAATACGAGCGCAGTGCAGGTGTAACCTTGTAGTAGCACTGCATGAACAAGCGACACTAAATCCGTTGAAATGGTGGCCTCCACAAAAAAAATACAATTACAGAAGTTTACTCTCAACCAAACTAACAGAGGCATCCTGCTAATACTCCAAGATTGTACCATTAGCGTACACGCTTTATGGTAACGTTTAACACCACAAGCGAAGTGTGTTATGTTGTTTTTAAAGCTCCTTTTTCGTTTCACTTCGTGTGAGAAGGCTATTGAAGCTTCAACCTTCAACCCTAACCTCGATGTTAGTCCGTCATTCCGAAGCGATGACATCAACCTCGAACCGTGATTATGTTTTTGTATCATCCTGTTCAGCTTAGACAAGGAAAAAGGCTTAACGCACAGGAGCTCTGAGTCATGTGATTCTCACCAAGACGACTCATCCCTTTCTCAGGTAGAAGTACAGAACAGAAGATAAAAGGCCATTGAGGAGGAATGGGCAACATTGTGGCTAGCGAATCACGAGATGCTGCCAACGATTCGAACACTGTTTCTGTTCAGCTCACAGATTTATCTGCTGACATCACTTGGTTGTGAGTTCTGTTCCGTTTGCCCATCGGTAACGTCATTGATGAGCGTGTTGTAGTTCGTGAAGATCGCACTGCTCCGAGAACAATCACCCTGTACATCACACAATTGTGCATTGAGCTGGCAAAGCCGTCTAGCTTCACATGCCTCCCAACTGTACTGCGTCAGATCGATATGTCGATGTACAATGAATGATGAATCAATTGCGCGGTTCTAACGATTTGAAAGTGCACAACTTTAGGCGGAAAACAGAGGGCAGGTAATCGTGCCGAGATGGGGACCATGGAGGGGAGACTATGTACGACAATAATAATCGTGTTTCTTTCATTTCATCTGACTGCTCGCTGTCTTTTATAGTGTACTGATTTCGTATCTTTGTTCCTTTTTTCTTCCCTTTTACGTGTGTATGATTGCAGATTCATCGGTGGGAATTCCGCGACGCGTACCGCTACAGAAATCGGCACGGGATATTAAAAACGATGACATAGATTTGCCCCCGCGAGCTGAGTGTTTCAGATCCAGCCATTATCGGGCACACGGATGTTGTGTGCAAGAGGACGACGACGACGAAGTAGACACAATTGGTGCTCAGAATCCGAACCATAGCTCACACTGGTCTGGTACATCTTCTCCACCAACACATAGCGTGACTGTGCAATCAATCCTCCTGTTAGTTTTCCCCTTCCAACTACTCACCGCCTCACTGCTCATTAACTCTGCCAGTTTTGTTGGACCAAAGGAGTACAAGGAACTAGCTCTCCTACCAGAAGAACTCTGCCGAAAAGTGTAGTATCCGTGTCAATTTTGACGCGAGCCTGTGGATTAATTTATCAATTGACTCGTAGTAAACGTAAACGGCCCCAAACTGAAGCTCCAGAAAGTTATCAGAATGCGTCGAAACTGGGTTCTGCGCTTCAGTATCCTGATCAACGTGGCCGTGGTGCTGTACATCGGCAGCCATATGCTGATCGGCAGCGGAGACTATGCCCTCGGCACGGGCTACATTATATCGGAAGAGGCACTCAAACAGGAGACAGCGGCTGAACAGTACAAACAGTATCCACCCGCCCAGCTACGATTGCTGGAGACTGGGCAGCAATTGTTTGACCAGCAGCAGGCACTTCAACAAGGACGCAGCAGTTTGATGCTAAAAATGCAAGAAAATGCGGTAAGTTGGACAGTGCCAAGGGGTGGAGAATGTTTTGGAGATGTGCTCCGTGAAAGACCTTAGTAGAGCGAGAGGGAAAAAGTTGATGACGCATGCAAGGCTCGCACCATGTTTTAAGCGCAGTGCCCTCGGAATTGGGTACATTACTAAGAGTTGCCTAATGAAGTTTAATGTCGCGCCACGTTCTTGTGTATGGAGTTTTGGTTGTTCGTTTTTGCTTCCTTCTTTCCTGCAACTTCAAGCCTAAATTCAACACTAGCAGCATTGGTACTGTTTTTCGTTTTTTTTTTTTTTTGAGACCAGCTATAATGTCGAAATTTGTAAGGCACGCGGTGGAGGAGCATTGCCAGTGCGTGGTGCAAGTGGCGATCGTAAATGGCAAAAATGACTAATGGTGTCGACGTCGCGACGTGAGGTGATTGCGTTGCGTGCCCTGAACGGCCTTTTGAAGGGGATGCAATGTGTTGCGTACCTGCATGTACACACACACGCGCGCGGACCCCAACTCTGTGTACAGTGTTCCTGCTGCATGACAAACTCTGAAATGCTGAAATTGCGTCTCAATGTGAGCCTAAAAATAGAGCCCCAAAATAAATTTGACGGAAAAGTCTTAGAAAGTTTGGATTCTTTTGAGTCGATGAATATTCAAAGGGACGACGGATCGCGCTGACAGATTGAAAGGCGAAGGAGTCTAGCGGGCGTTTTTTTTTACGACACAAACTCTCCGACACTGGCTACGATTGGAAGCGTTCTGTATGGCTTTTTTATGGATATTTTATTCCTTACACACGACACACCACTTTATTAGTCCGTTTGTTCGTGCTTCATCCACATGTAGAGCAGTTTACCAGTGTGTCACCGTTTGAATTCGTTCACTGCACAACAGAATTCGTTGCAGACAGATGACGAAGAGAACCGAAACTAGCTATACGAAATATAACCCAATCTATCGATGTCTTGGATGTTTCCAGAATGTAGATTCTTCATCCATCCTCGCGGCCAATATCGATCGAGGCAATTAGCATAAATAAAAATTTTAGAAGATTTCTCGGTCACTCGGAAGCCGTAAATTGAATCTGAAAACTTGGAGAATCGCTAAAGCATCCAGCGCGGAGAACTTCGTACGAGGAAGGAAATGTGGTGCGTCCGTTCGTTGTCCGCCTTTTCAAAGAGTGTTCCGGTATTGGGTTTTCGGAGACCAATTAGTGTCTACGTCCTCTGTAACGAGCTGCGTGCCATTGGACACTGCGAAACTAGCCCGCAAGGCATTATCGTTTTTCGGCGTTCTTGCTGTACTTTGTTTGTGAGTGGACTTTTAAGGAAATCATTTTTAAGCCAATTTTTAACATTTTTCTGTATTGTTTCTTTTTCTTATTGATACGTCCAAGAGTAATGGAAGGGGTTTCCAAAGGGTTTCGGCAATTATTTAATTTACCTAAATATCTTCCAATTGCAAAACGTGACTTTGCAACATTTATCAGACGTGTTATAATAAACGAACCGATAAATCTTATGACCAACCAATATGCTCCTGTCACGTTGCTACACTGTCGTAGTGAAGACATTGGTAATTCATTAAATAAATCCTATTTGTTGATCTCATGATGATTTCCTTGTTTGATAAAGGAGAATTCCAACCGTTTTCTGAACGAAATGGCGGAATTCCTTGTGAAGCATTGTCAGCTGAATCCCGCCGTCAAGATATCAAACAAAGCTTTAACAAAGCTTTTCGTGTGTGTGCATGTTTTTGTGAAAAATTTCACCGAAGCGGAAAGCACTTTATGGCTCTATGGTCTTGTTTGTCATATTTACCGTAAGTCCGCGAACGGCTTTCATTTGTCGGCGAGACGACAAGATGATAAATATTTGCACGGCGCACAAGATCCGCGACAACGCGCGACATCGGAATCGGGAACGCTATCAATTATGTAGGGTGAAGTATGTGGAGAGATTGGAAAGGGAATGATTTCGGTGCACCAGTGGAATTAAGTTGTGCGAATACAAATGACCGCGTCACAAAGCTTTGCTTTAAGCGGGCGCGCTTTCGCGACATGAACTTCACATTAATGCGTTCTTATACCGAGTGCGTCAGTCAGTGGGGGGGATGGAATCGTTTTAAGACCCTCCTTCTCTCCATGCTCAGAATCCGGAACACTTCGTACGGAATGAATGCCATTTGCGAAGACATCATTTATGCACCGTCTTTTGTGTGTTGCATCCGAAAATCTTTGGAACGTCGCTTGTACAATGGAGATTATAAGATTTGGCGACAAAGAGCAGGTGTGGTTGTTGGACCACAGGAACTCGCGGTACGGTTGGCATTTGCGAACGTGATTTCATGATTTAAAGATTCATCAGAAGAAAATTAGGTCAACCGGAATGAAGCCGGTGGGAGTGGGAAGAGACGATGGAACTGTATGATTGATGCAACCCGCGTTGCGTTCTTCGATGTGATTGCAGATCGGTGTACAGGAAGTGATCCAGCAGGCACAGCAGCAACAGCAGCGACAGCTGGTACAGAGCGGTGTTCGCCAGCAACAGCAGGAACAGCAGCAGCAGCAGCAGTTGATGCTGGAAGCACGAGATGTAGATAACAGTAATCTTAATGTAGACGATAGTCGTTTCGATGTGCCAACGGAGAAGAGTACCGTGCGTAAGATGGTCGGTGGCGATGTGCTTTACCAGGACGGTCAGCAGTCGGTGGGTGGTGGACCGGGCGGAGATGCGACGGGTGTACTCAACGGTAGTGATATCTTTTCCACCACCGCATCCATGGACGTCGACGCTAAGCTGCGGTAAGACACGGTAGCGCCCATGCAGAAGCATGAACACTTTTCATATATTCCCGTCTCCGCTTATAGGTCGTTGCTAAACTGCCATGACCGAGACTACGAGCCATATATAGGGCAGCGAGGAGACTTTTGGGTGTTATGGAACTATATCCGAGCGGAACACGGTGACCTGCAGTGTCACAAAACAATCACCTATACAACGCACGCAGACTACACGTTTCTGGATAATTTAGTACCGCTGCTGGAAAGGTGCGTTGTATGGAAAACGGCTGACCGATAGATCGCGACGAAGGATGTAAACATGTTCTATGTCTCTATTTCAACAGGTGGAATGCTCCAGTTAGCCTTGCGCTTCACGCACCCGGCACGGATTTTGTGCCCACGATCAATTCAATAAAATATCTACGAGA
Source organism: Anopheles culicifacies (assembly GCA_000473375.1). Lineage (NCBI taxonomy): Eukaryota > Metazoa > Arthropoda > Insecta > Diptera > Culicidae > Anopheles > Anopheles culicifacies. Next base: position 82,481 of record KI422480.1, read on the forward strand.
CTGCATACCAGAGAGTAATTTAGTCCGACAGTTTGTCACATTTCATATTTATTTTAGTAGTAAACATATTCCAAAACTTGTAAGTATTTAACGAACGGGGTATAAGCTTTCATGACTCTACTGTTTAATGTTACACTCGGTTTTGTTTCGCTGTAGGTTCCTAAGCACAATCAAGTATTAGACACACCGTACAACTGTTCACTGGCGGTACCGTACTTTAACGTGTCCGTGGCGCAGCTGTACAAGACGCAGAAGAAGCTGCTCTATCCTGTGAACGTCGGGCGGAATATTGCACGCGATGCAGCAATGACACATTTCCTTCTAGCTAGCGATATCGAATTGTATCCCAATCCGGGGCTAGTGCATAAATTTCTTGAAATGATTGCACGAAACGAACCAGTGCTGCAGCGTAAGAATCCAAGGTAACAGACCAGCATGCACTGGGAATTGGAGTAGCTTATGTATAATAACTACATATCGCCTTTTTTAGAGTCTTTCCTCTGCCGATATTTGAAGTAGATAATAATTCACCGGTGCCACGTGATAAAGGGGAACTGCAGGAGCTGTTGCGGCTTGGAAAGGCGATCCCTTTCCATAAGCGCGTCTGCTCCAGCTGCCATGGTGTACCGAAGTCGAAGGAGTGGATTGCTGCCAACGAAACCGACGGTGAGATTAACCTTATTCCTAGCTCCAGTGCACCTCATATTTGATAACCCTGTGTTTGAAGAATAGACTTGCAAGATCAAATGAAATAATGTTTGTTTACTCTATTGCAGATCTGGGCGTGTTTCACATTGGCAAACGAATCGGTTACTTTGTGCACTGGGAACCGATATACATTGGCACGCATGCCGATCCGCACTACGACGAGCGGTTAAGCTGGGAAGGGAAGAGTGACAAAATGACACAGGTGAGTGTGGGGCAAGCCTGGATTGTTAACTGCAGTTTTTCAATAACATCTTGACTACTGGTTTTCTTCAGGGTTATGCACTGTGCGTACTTGATTACGACTTCCACATACTCGATAACGGATTCCTGGTGCACAAACCGGGCATTAAGGTCCTGAAGAAGGATGTCAAGCGTCAGGTGTTGGCCTCAAAAACGAACCAGCTGATCAAGAAGATGATCTACCCGGAGCTGCAGGTCATGTACGGGACGCGCAAGGGCTGTGCTGTATAGTTAAAGGGGAAACAACATTAGTATAAGGTCAACGATGTCGCTGGCAACGATAGTACTAATGGTGGTGGTAGTAATGGTGCTAGTGATAGTGGTGGTGGTAACAGTAAGGATTTTATTGGTAGACGCTCGCGGACCATGATCTCATCGTCCTTTGGCTCGGCGGCTGGATGGTCTTCGCTCTCTTTACTGTCGGCACCGTACCGGCCCCACATTAGCAGCCGGCGCAAGAAGGGCAAACCGAAAGGTTACATCCGCCGACGACGACGTCGATGAGCGCACGGTCCGTGGCCAGCTGCTGCCATGATTGGCGTGGCGTGGAAGTCTACAGGGTATAAAAAATCGTATTTTCATAAGTGTGTGTGCATGTGCGCCCGTGTGTGTATGTGCCCGAGTAGTATAAGCAGTTACCAGCACGATCCATCCAGGATGAACAGCTGATGAATTAAGATATTTGTCCAAAAGCGATCTATGTCTGCGTTGAGAGTAATCGCGGGATGTGTGAACGAATGCGGGAACGAATCGTTTCCTGGAAGTGATATTACCTGAGGACACATTTAGTTATGCTTTAGTTTTCAATATAACGGAGCGCCAGAGAGATAGGGATAGATCGCCTAGTGATAAACATTGAGATAAATAGTCTGCAGATGGGAAGTTGTGGTTAGGCGATCCTTTTTTGCGAATTTGTAGCGCACAATGCCACTGCACGTGCAACACGACGATGCACGTTGGGGTACGTTGAGGTGATGCGTGAAAGCCGCACGCTAAATAGCACCCTAAGCACATAGTCATTCATTCGATGGTTCAATGTTTCGATGTGGATAAGGTCTAAAGTGTGCAACTGAGGCAAAATTTCGTTCGAATGTCAGGTGTGGCTTGACACTATGCGGCAGGTGGCAAGTGAATTTTTAGATTCCATAGAACATGCTAGGTTAAACAATTAGTATCATTAATTTTATTGTAAAACTGTACACATAATCATTTCTTTTATCTCCTATATCTTCATCATCTTTACCCAGCCCTGCAGCTCAGCTGTTATGCACATCTTTACAAAAAAAACAGGGTTCCGATCTTAGTTCATAAAAATTATTTCATACAATTTTAGAACCTAAAATCGAATGGCGATAAAAAGGAAGCATTCATTATGCACACATCTATGATAATAACGAACAAATTGGTAGATATTTTACAAAAAAACAAAAACAAGAACTCTTAGCACATTGTGCAAGCTAGAAAAAATGAAAAGAATCAAAGTTGGAACAAACAAAATAATCATTAAATGTTAACAAGGAAGAATGGAACGACCAAGCACTGATCGAAGACGTTCGTGTACGAAGGAAATGTAAATGGTTTGTCGTTAAACCTCAACGTTAAATCTCAAAAGCTACAGTAAAGTGACCAAACGTCAGTCGAGAGATGAAAAGGCCCTGAGAGAGAGAGGTGGTTTTAACAAATCGTGCAAACCAAAAGACATGTGAGCAACAATAATTTTACCCCCTCCCCTACGACAAAAAGAGGAAAACATATAATCCATTAACGAAACGAAGTTACTCGTTTGATACGGTTTTTAAACCTACTGATTACTGACGTTTCTAATTCATATTATTCCAGTGTTTTGTTAAACTGTTTGTCTACTTTCATTTTCTCTATTGCACAAGCATGGAATGTGGTGTCCGTAATGTGATCTTGTATGATTGTAATCTCATTTCCTGTTTCTTGCATGTTTTATAATGGAAGCTTATAATTTGTCTGTTAAACCAATTATATGATCTGCGTGTTGACTCTCATAAACTTAGGACTATGTTGCTTTCCTACTTCGCCTAAAGCAAATACGCAAAAGAAAAATAGTGACATATCGAAACGTAAAACAAGTAGTGTGATAACATAGCTATTCTCTTCCCAACTTTCAATACATACAAACAATACCAATTTCTTCGCAATTAACCACTAGGGGCTTCTATTTTCCTTTCAATTGATTGATTTAATCACACAATAAGCAAGTAAACGATATAACCGCTAGAATGGAAACGAGCAAAAAGTCATCGTAAATCTCAGTCACGGTAGTTGTTTATTTTACATCTCCATAGTAAAGTGCCTTAACCGTATGAAGAACGAATAATTAAGACAGGTGCATAACAAACACGATAATCGGAGAGGAACGCATCAAACGCGACCAGAGAAAACAATTAACTTTGAACTGAAAACGAACGCAAATAATAATGCGGCAAAATTGGCATAATTGTCGAAAAGAAAGCATTCAAACGGAATACTACTACAACATGAGAAAAGAATACAAAATTGAAAAGCACTGATTGAATATGATCGAAGGTAACGATATTCTCAACGAAACATCATTATTCATAATTACACAAAGCCACTTACCCACATTAAAGCTGTATGATGTACGATCAACCTTTCTTGCATGATACATTACTAACAGGATATTTTAATCGACCAGAAGCATCAGATTCGTTTTCACTGCTATTCTATACCTGTCTCGTTCCCAAATAACGTTAACATTTTGTACATATGTAGCACTAGGCATTAAGTTAATCATTATTACGAAAACATTAAGCTCGAAATTAGTTAGTCAGATCCGTTCTACTATTCCAACAAAAGAGAGAAAGCCCTCTTTCCTTTCCTTCTCTTGAACCATTGTTTCCATTGATTTTATCAACTCTTTAAGTTCCCAATTATCAGCAGCAGTTTGAGGCGAAAAGAAACATATTGTACATAGCGATAGGAGTTTTTTTTCGCAACACATTTTGCCAATTTTTATTTTACACGACTTTCTTGTATTTCTTCGGTTCAGTTACAGTAACGAACCGATCAAAAATTAATCTGTCCGCGGAAATGATTGTTCGGGCCGTGGCACTAAAGGAACTAATTGTGTACAGGATACAGGATAATGAAGGAAAAAACAGATAAGATGAGATGGAGCAGTAAGACGCAGGAGGTAATAAATGTATTTCCATAGAAGTGTTTCTTTTTTAGAAGTACCCGATATTGTAATTACTGCGAGTCAATGTTCGTGATGACAGCGAAAGTCAAGTTAATTCTAGGCGTTTTAGTGTCTCGCATTGGCAGGACCTCTTGTTTCCCCTAACTACATTGGAGCGGTTCGGTGGCCAAGGAGACCGAGGCGCCGGTCTTCGAACGGACAGAAACGAGGTTCGAATCCCATTCGGGCCGGTCCCCCGTACGCAGGACTGACTATCCTGTTGCGGGTAAATTCAAGTCACGGAAGCCAGAAATGGCAGGCCAAGACCCTCTCGAGGTTGTAGAGCCAGAGAAGAAGAAGAATAACTACACGACACACAATGGACATAATGAACAGTCTCTTTCATAAAAGAAAGTCATATTTCCGCCGCAAGACTACCTAATATCTGATGAGAAGGTTTAAGACCTGTAGGATTATCTTCGGTTCTATGCGATCACAACGAGTCACTGAATGTTGCCGGCGCAAATGATTATCGTTGCCGAACCGTTGATCTTATCCCGCAACGCTGCAAATATCAAGCAATGGGCATAGAACTGCAGAGGAAAAGAAGACCTTCATATGCTGGCAACTGAGCAACATGTTAGACCGGCCTCACGAGCATTAATGGCAAATGGGTACATTGTTCCGAAACAATTGAAATCGATCAACTCTTGATTGTTGCCAATTCACCACGCTCGATTTGGGAAAGAAAAAGTTGAGGTAACCGATAACGGTTGAGGAATATCTCCCTTATCTTATCGAGGAACGCGCATGTGTCGCGGAGCGAAAATAAGCCGACCTGGCACGCTAGTCAATGATGATTGCCGAACCTACCGTAATCAGTTGATGGTGCGACACCGTTCGAGCAAGAGATGCAAACGCTAGTGTACTGTCAACCATTCGAAAGTGTTAATTTGTAGTCTTTTATTCCGGTAAAGTGTTTGTTCATTTGGCCGTGATCGATGTGTTAGAATACCACCGAGTGTGGAAGGTTTCACTGCTCAGTTGACCCATTGGCACCCTGTACGTCACTGTTGTAGCTCCAGTCGTTGAACAACTGAGAGCAAGAAACAGCCGTCCGGTGTTTGGTCGTCTCACTTATGCTCTCTAGTGATGTGCGTACTGATTGAGAATGAATGAGTGAATTAAATGTTTGTTCTATCAGTGTGTGTTTAAGTGCAAGAAATTGTGATTTAACTCATTTGTGTCGTGACTTTATGCGTTGTATATCCACTCGCTCAGATTCTATCACAAATCTCTAAGAGAACTATCCATCCTTCCTACTCACTGATTTCCTTTGACTCACTCACTCAGAGTCAGCTCACTTGAGTGCGCTTTTATTCCCTTATCTAACCATCCAACTAGACATAGCACGACCTGTCTTGCGCCACAAAAACACACAATGCTACAAACATATAGGCGGAAACAGTCCAACACAGCAGGCGCTGTGTCTCGCTGAATGGTTTTGTTTGCCAAATGTAGCTACTTGGTCCCTCGCGATAAATCGCGCTATGCCTATTTGGATGGTATGCACACTGTTCATCATAGACAGTTATTTACAATCGTTGATCTTAATCGAATTGGATATCAGATGTCAGCATTCAGCGGTACCACTAACTACAAGCCACTACATCCAAACGATGTTGAAATGATTGCGCGCCGTTCGACGGTACTCCGGACTGTGCTTCTGCTGGTTATTGTGTCCTTTGGGCTATTCTGCCTGATGGGATACTTTTACTATCCTGCACAGGATCTTAACTATGGAGAGGATCATTACCTTGCCGATGATGCTTCACAAGAAGCACTTCTACGTAGACTAAAGTAAGTACTTCCTGTGCAATGTGTGCATACACCGGTGTTGAGTTGGTTTAGAGGTTGTAAAACATCGATTCAAGTAGTAGAACAACGCGTGTGATGATGAGGTAGTGGAACTGGTGCCCTGTTTGAATAATGAAAGTACACATCTGTGCATACTTCAACCAGACATTGTTATCAGAGAGTAGAATCTGTGAGCCAAAATGTGAGCATTTGTAACTCATAAGTTTATGAAATACTTCATTGAATTGTCAACTGATGATGAGAACTATCAAGATGTTATATACATGTGTGGGTTTTCCCTATCATTTCTAATAATAATTCAAACGAATCGAGATTTGTGCGATGTAAATTGTGACCACTTTATCATGATAAATTCAGTTCCATAATCCGTCAAAATAGAATCGCGTCATCGTGACCGAGCATTTCTTTTACATTTTCAAAAAAGCTCTTACTGTTTCGTTGAATGAAACCATCGGCAGTGCCTTATCAGCAGAGCATTTGGATGCATAGCATATGGCGCTGGTAGCGATAAGAAATAAGGCATTCTTCACACACCTAACTCTCTCGTCACGCACGTTGACTCACCTACGCAAGAATCGATTGAATCAATTAACGATACTTAAATGTGGACATGTAAAGCTCACATCAAACTCTCTCTTGATCTCGTTTCGCCCGTAGGACGATACTCAACTGCAAAACACCATCCAATGCATTCCAGCTAGAAATTCACGGTAGTCACTATCTGTTGCGCAATTTCTATTCCCCGGAGCGAACATTTAATTGCTACGAAACCATAACCTACACCACACACGCGGACTACACGTTCCTGGATAATGTGGTCCCACTGCTGCAGCGTTGGCTTGCACCTATCAGTATTGCTCTATATGTTCCTGGTGTAGATTTAGATCGTTCGGTTGTACTGATCCAGTATTTGCTGCATTGCCACCAACAGCACAAACTAGTACAGGAATACGTCAGCTTTCATCTGTACTTTGAGTTTGAGCATTTGCCCTCCCGTCCTATATCTTACTATCGCGAGAAGATTACAGATCCTCTCGACTGCTCCAATGCTACAAACACCTGGAACACGCTGCTAAGCAATGGTGCTGAAACGATACCCACATTCCGGGCAGCAAACAACCTAACATACCCGGTTAACGTGGGCAGAAACGTAGCCCGAAGTGCGGCCGTCACACACTTTGTGCTTGCGAGCGACATCGAACTGTACCCGAATCCGAACTTTATATCGATGTTCTTGCGTATGATAGCTCATCCATTCTATCAGTATACCCTGCACAGTCCGAGCGTATACGTACTACCAGTGTTCGAAGTAGCCGAAGATGTGCCAGTTCCCAACGATAAGGCACGCCTGCTGGAACTCCTCGAGCGAAGGGATGCGATAAAGTTTCACGAGAATATCTGCTCCAATTGTCATACGGTTCCCGGGTATGCTGAGTGGATAACTACGATCAAGTACGATCACACGATGGATATTCACATAACGTCAAAACGAGAAGGAGCGTACGTCTCCTGGGAACCGATCTATATAGGTACGAAATACGAACCGGAGTACGATGAGCGATTAAGTTGGGAAGGCAAGGCAGACAAAATGACGCAGGTAGGTGTTGATGCCGTACGTATCTTTTGGATCTAGAATTCAATTCTCCCCATGATCTTTTTTTTTTGTCTAGGGATACATAATGTGCATTTTGGGATACGACTTCCACGTCCTGGACAATGGTTTCTTGGTACATCGGCCCGGCATAAAGACGGCCGCACAAGCAAACAGACCTCCGCAACAAGCGAAACAACGCTCATTTATGCGTAAAACAATTGCCCATGAAATTGCCGCCCTATACGGCCAACGGGAAGGTTGCAAAATTTAGGATCTCCTACTCCGACAAATCTCCCTAGTCAAATCCAAAATCTAACCACCATTCGCTACGCGATCAGTTTATTCACACAAACACAAACAACGAAGTATGCCATTGAGGAGTGCGAGTACGTACCACGCACATGCTCGAGTATTATTTATATGTAACCACTATATACATCTAGCTACATCCGGTTACATTGACGAGACCATCGCAGGCGTTTATCAGCTCGTTGAAGGCCTGTTCCGGACCGCAAAAATTAACTCTCGGCCTGTCATCGACGCACAGGAAATACTTCTGACAGTCATTCGGGGCCCGGAAGAAACGGACCGGTTGGACTAATCCTTGGGCCTGTGGGGGACACTTAAATCCAAGGTACGCCTCGGCATCACAATCCTCCACCAGGTCCGCCCAATCGCACTGGTACGTGGCCGAGTTGAACGCTAGCCCAGTGGGACAATCGAGAACGAATGCTGTGCCACCGGCACAGTTCTTGAACTGGCCACAGTTAGCTCTATCACCGACTTTGTAGTAGCCGAACTGATGGGGACAGTCCTCCGTCGGGATGGGAGGTTGCGTCTTTGTGCGGCTGCCACAGTCGACATCGATCGGATACTGGCATGGGTAGGTGAACAGCGATGCTTTATCATTGAATAACAATCCGTCCGGGCAAAGCTGTCGTCGTGGTTCACCGTCCTGTGAACGAGTAGTAGAGGAGAGTTTTTGGAATTTTCACTTTACCTTAACACGGTAGACACCTACCACACACTCGATGTACGCATCACACTGATCGGATACGGGATAGCGGCCATTCTTTTCGGGACAAGATTGACTTTGTGCTGTGAAAATAATTGTATAAATAAGATGTTATTGCAGAATTAACGGTAAATCGATCGAGCTCGGTACAGGGTTTCATTCGTCTATGATGACCAAATCGCGATCACCTGACTGAGGGGTGACTATTTCCGGTTATGATGATTATAATTAGCATCAAATATTCGTCCGACTTTAAATCGTTTTTCAAAGTCAGCCATGTTTGCAGTGGCACAGCACATCCCGTGAGGATTATGTCTCAACCGCTTGATATCTCACGCTGAGAGATGACTAATCGCTGAGCCCACTCATGCATCATGCAAATGTCGAAAACAACAAACAGGAATAATTCCAAATATTCGACCTTGGATGGTATTTATATGATGCCACCCGTTGAGCAAAGAACCGATCCACCACATCCATGTGAGCCATCTTCCTACGTCAAGGTGAACCGGCTACGTTCAAACAAGCTATTCATCCCACCTAAACCGTTTGAGCTTCGATGGGAAGTCCAACGTGCACTTCCAATTCGTACGATCGCATCACCACCAGAACGGAAAAGATTGCACGATTCCATTGAAATGAGCATCTCTCCCACAATTTACACCCCACCTGCACGAATCCGATGCACCTAACGGTGCACTCGAAGATGAACACTTTCGCTATTCATGCCCACACGTCCTTGACACGAATGAAAATATCACGAGTTTTCCCTTTCGGTTAAAGAAATTGTAGCCCGTGTGGAAATAATTACCGCGATAGAATAGCACCATCGTACAGATCACGACCACAATGGCGATCTTTCCACTCGACATTATGATTATGTCTGATTTCTAAGTCGTGGGTGTACTGTAATCACTTGCAGGTATCGTTTAATGCCTCGTGGTGTCTGTTACCGTTGGAGGCTGGATTCAAACTAAATCGGTGAGACAGCAGCGGATCATCTAGACGATCTCCTCGAGTGGGGATTTGAGAAAATGTGGGGAAGGAATGACGGTTGCAAACTCATCAGATATTCAACGACATTTATTCGTCGTCGTCTTATAACGTCGTGATCGTACAGGTGTGGCTTACCGTGAGGATGCTGCGTGTGGAGAAGAGTTGATAAATGGCTGGTATGGGTGGCGAATTTTTAGACGACGACATACTACAGCGTTGCACGTGCAAATTCATTCACAAGTCACCCAACTGCTCCATGACGTCGTTGTTCTGTTGCAGGGTGAGTTTATGCGATGGCTCCCATTCCGTTCCATTCTTTACTCTTTATGTGTTGGGGCAGCAAGATCCTGAATGAAATGAAAAAATGAGTTGGAAAGAATGATAAGTATTATGATTAATGAAGCTAAAAAAAGCTTGTAAAGTATACATCAGTTCCAGAACTTAGACCCACATTCCTGAACGCCACAATAGAAAAGTGAGAAAAAATATTTCTAGAATCTTCTCTGCACTCATTTCCGAGTTGTATAACATGAGACAGATTGTAGTGCTGTCGTGTTTAGTTGCTGTAAACGTGTGCATTAAGGAATTTAACGACTAAAACGATTTTCCTGCATACAAAAATATGTTTTCGTTTCTAAGCACCTTGGCAACAAACCACCGGGCTGTGGTCACTTTGTGCTTGTACAGCCTTTTTCAATCTGTCAATTCTGTGCGTGGTGTACAGTGATCTGCAAAACTAAAACACATTACGGGTTGGGATTTCAAGAGTACTAATTGTTTGAAAATTGACTGTAATAGAATTCCTTTTTCGATGTTTTATTTTTTGTTCAGTGCACAATTTTTATTAAAAACAGTAACACGCAATTTTATGAACCATTCCTCCCTTTTCGTAGGTCACTGTATGTTTGGCAGGCCAAAATTGACACTTGCCTATTTGTAAGCAAATCGTTGTTTGTTTGTTGTGTTTTTGTGGCTTTTTCCAAAATTTTACGTGTAGTTTTATCGAACAATTGTGCATTCCAGTTCCTGCAAACTTATCCTTCTACGCGCAGGAAGATATATATGAAATGCATATGGTGTAGTTTGCCATCGTAGACAATAGACTAAACCGTGTGGATGTACTGTTGGGGACGGCTTGCAACGGAGAACCAAAAGTTAGGGACATATGGCCTTAGTTGCCGGTCTCTTTTTTCGTGGTTTAGTCTTACGGATTACCTTGTGAAGGCCCAGGAAGCTGGATTCATCAGGTTGACCAGAGTATAACCACACAGACGTAGAAGAAGAAGAAGAAGAACCAAAAGTTATGAACATCGAAAATGGACCCATACCTTCGGCGGAGCGTCATTTTTGCCGGTTATGTTTGGGAAAGGCAGAAGAACTATTAGATATTTTCAGTGTGCAACAGAGAACGGACCAAGAAGAACCCTTAACAGTGCGGATACATGGCTGCCTACAGCTAGATGTAAGTGATTCTATACGGATATTTGGTTGGTTGAAGAACGGTGCCCTCATGCTAAGCTTATTTTAGGTCACACAACACGATGGTCTACCGAAATGGATATGTAAACAGTGTTTGGAGAAGATAGATGACTTCACCAGCTTCCGGGAACGATGCAAACAAAACGAGCGTAAACTACTGCTAGGGGAGGATGATTGTCCGGCGGTTCTTGCTGATGGACATATCGACCCACAGACTGATGAGGACGATGACGAAGAAATGGAAATGATTGTTATCGATCCGTCACAAGATTACGAAAGCTCGAACGACAGTCTTCCGAATGAAGCGAATGGTGCGAAAAATGCGATCGATTCCTACCTTTCGTCGATGGGTACCTTCGGCATTCAGCCTGAACATGCCGCAGAGGAAGAAGATGGTGAAGGTTCAGAAGCGGAGGAAGGTGAAGAAGAGGAAGAAGAGGATGATGAAGGGGAAACCAAATGTGATACACTATCGAGTGAAATACGCAATGGATTACCGTCACACTCGGACAGTACCCCTACCACCGCAAAGGTGCAGAAAACGGTCGTTCATACGTGCAAGTACTGTGATGTTGCGTTTGGGTCCTCCGCCGCCTGTCAGTTGCACGAGCTTCAAGAACATGACCTGTTGGCACCGTACGGTTGCATCTACTGCCACTATAAAACCTCCATCAGGACGTATCTGATAACGCACATACGAGATTCCCACAGTTTAACACGGCCGTACATTTGCGTGCAGTGTAACAAAGGATTCTTGCGCCGATCCGATCTCAAGAAACATACGTTCGTGCACACGGGCATACGACCGTTTGCGTGTGATCAATGTAGCAAAAGTTTTTCGCGCAACACGAATCTCAAGAAGCACATGCGTACTCATCTCGGATTGAAACCACACGTATGTCATCTTTGTCCACGGTCCTTCGCAAACAAGGCGGATCTGGTACGGCACCGGAGTTACCACTCGGAGCAGGAAGCTCAGTACTCTTGTTTACGGTGTGGCACATTGTACACACAGAAGGATAAGCTATACGAGCATGAGCGATACTGTATGGGAAAGTCTTCATTGTTCGGGTCGACAATGGCGTCATTAACTGACGTAGCAAAACAGGACATACCGTTGGTGGGTGAGTCGAACGCTCAAATACCACCTATACCCCAGCGGACGGAAGCGTTGGAACTCAATCGTATGGAACCGACCATAAACGATCCACCCGGCTTCGATGCTGGTGTCTCCGTGTCCAGTTTGAACGTTCCACAGACTCCACCGTCTAGCAAGATTTACAACTGCTCGAAATGTCCCAAACGGTTCCTGAGTAAAGCGAGCCTTCGAGTACACCAAGGTACACATCCGGTCGAAGACAAGGGCAATTACGCTTGTCCGCAGTGCAGTAAGCCATTCGTCGTTAAGCGAGAGTATGATCTTCACCTCCAAACACACCCGGAACTTAAACCGTACGAGTGTACTACATGCGGCAAACGGTTCTCCCGCAAGGACAAACTACACCGTCACGAGCGTATCCATCAGCCGGAACGAAACTTTTCTTGTCCCGACTGTTCGGCCAAATTCACGCGAAAGGATGCATTTGAGTCGCACCTACGGATACATTGCACTCCAAACGTTGAAGGACATTTCACCTCAATGGGTTCCGCACCGGGCACGGAGATGGTGGCACCGATGTCGATGCAACAACATTCCCTGCTGTATTCCATGGTTAGGGATGATGGCACGATCGCGGTCGATCCGTCGATTCGTATGTGAAGTAATCGATGAACAAGAAGATATCCGACTGGTGTCTCTCATCTGGGAAATGGTTTAACGAAAGCACAAGCGATGTTTGTGTGTACCGTGTCGAGATAGATTAATGTTCACTTAGGACAGTTTTGTGTATACATTTTATACTAATAGTATGATTTTTCTTTACAAGAAATCATTTTTAAACGCTATCGATCGAAACGATCAGTCTCGATGTCTGTTTCGACTCTTTTGTTTTTGTAAAAAGACAGGGCAATTTATTCTTAATTTTGTGTTAGTTTAAATGAGAAACAATTAGTTATTAACAGGTCATGTAGATATACGTGTAAGATACAATTTTAGACAAAACTCTTCATTCGTTTCTAGATCGAAATGAGCTATTCTGGTTTACGTAACAAAATATTCCACAATCGCCATAGTATAGCGTATGCTAATATTTGCTCTATCATCTTACCACCCTTATTTATGTATAGCTAATGTTAGGACCGGAGAACTCTCCCTTCTTAGTGCGGCGGCACAATAGTGAATAGTATAATTAATTGCTGTAAGAAAACTCTATTTACACCACACAAGTGTTTCATCTAAAATACATAACAAAAACACAACAAATTGAAGGGGATGGAGTTTTACGATTCAAGTTGTAAACTGGAGGAAACTAAAAAAAAGCGAAACGGGTTAATGGTGATCATTTTTGTAAAGTGTTACATCTTTTTTTCTGTGTGTTTGCAAAGCGGAATTCCAAAAGATTCTTGAAGATGTAGATATTTTTCGATCCGTATGCATGGAGCATGTGGTTGAACATGTAAACCAGACAGTTTGTGTCTCAGACTGGATAAAAACTTGGGAGAAGAAACCTCGATCGATGGGGTTTCATAGAATATTCTGAGTACCAGTACTGACATCTTCTGAGGGGTCTAGCGACGAAGATTATCTTCTCTTAGGAATGCCGGCATCCAAGGGACTTCTGTGATAATCTTAGAGCGCTCAACAGAATGTAAGAAAAGTAAGTATCTAGCCGTTTAAATAATGGGCTGAAGCGAAATAAACCTCCATTAATTAGACAGGTTTAGTGTGGAAGCGTTTGAACGAGGAACGCCACGAATTAAATGCCAAACCTAATAAACCTCCCTTATCAGAGGGAGGACGAAGTGCGCCAATTACTTACTATGTATGTGTGCTGATGCTGGTTATCAGCCAAGACTGATTGTTCGATTTCGGGTATCGCATCCGAAACAAGGTGGTAGACCCCTTTGCAAACGACCAGAAAAAAGAATCCATAGTCATAGTGTACATCTGACAGCGTGAACACACAATCCACTCCAGAGTCTAATTCCGACGACATGGCCGAGTGTTTTATGTGCAGCTTGGGTAAGTGGCACATTGAATATTCCAACTCCAAACTACGAACGTTCTAACTCGTTTGCCTCACTTTGTTTGTAGGGTGGATTCTAAAGTATTACCTATACGCGTGTGCTGCCTGCTTCGGTATCTTCGTGTTGTTGACCATCTTTTCGAAGGTTGGCCAACGAGGCAATAAGTTTAAGTACTACAGCAAATATGGCATGATCTACTTTGCGACCCAATCGTTCACCACGCTGTTTGCTCCGTTTTCATTGCTAAGACCACGCAACATCGATAATTGCAGGTTGTAGAGTGGATTAGAACGTCCACTAATGGAATAACGAACCTATTCCTTAATTTCGCCAATTAACGTTGCATTTGGTATTGCAGAATTATATCCAGCGTAATATCGCGTTGTTCGAAAATCCTCGGCATCACGTGGGAGCTCCGGAATGCACAGATTCTACGCCAGGCAAAAGGTGGGATCGTTCTCACGAACCACCAGTCATCGATGGATATATTAGGTGAGTGAGAATTCTGCCAACCGCATAGCCTGATTCCAACCGAGTAGGTGTGTACTGGTCAACCAGTATATCGGGATGGCGCGATTATATTGATAACGGGAAGTTTATCAGGAAGTTGAGCTTGGTTGGAGCGCTCGGCGATAGTACATGATTGACGACCGGTCGATTTATGAGCCAGTTTGGTAATGAACTTTGAATGTTTGTTTTTCGGTAATCTGGCGTGTGTTGTAATATCCGCTCGATTCGCTCGATGTCTCGTGCTGCACATTTTTTGGGTTTAATTAAAACGATTAAATCGATAGCGCAATATCCCAAAAGAATTCTAATACTGTTCTGCTTCCCTCTCCAGGTATGATGATACTTTGGGGCATTCTGCGTAAGGTGGTACCCATCGCAAAGCTGGAACTGCTCTTCCTTTTCCCTTTCGGACCATCCGCTTGGCTTGGCGGTGTGCAGTACATCAATCGCAAAAATCGTCAATCCGCAATGAAAGCGTTCGATCGCTGTAAGCGCATGATGACCGAGGACGGTGCGAAGATGTACATCTATCCCGAGGGTACCCGGTACCCCGAGCGTGGTATGCTTCCATTCAAGAAGGGTGCATTCCATACGGCCATTGAAGCGCAAGTCCCGATCATTCCGGTCGTGTTCTCGCACATGTACTTCATACAGTCGAAGAAACACATCTTCGACGATGGGCATGTGATCATCGATACGCTCGAGCCTATCCCGACCGCTGGCTTGACGAAGGCTGATCTGGATCAGCTGATCGACCGGACACGTAACGCTATGCTGGCAAAGTATGAAGAGCTAAACCGCGAAGTTGATGCGGGCCTTAAGAACCCACAGTGGGTGAGGCAGGATCGGCCAAGGTTCAAGGTGTACGAAGGTAAGAAAACGAACTGAAATGTCCGACGACAAAATAAAACCAATTCCAAACACTAACAATGAAGGCGGTCGTTGCTTACATGTTTAACTGATAGGGAGAATTCGATCGTTATTTAGGTGGGTGTAAGTTATCCACCCCTCCTTGCCTGTAATCATTCTGTGATTATACTAACAAACACGATACGGTTCTCGGTGAGTTTGTCCAATCTGTTGGGGGTGGTCTAGGCAAAACACACGAACAAATCAAACCATTTATGCAAACGTTGCATGCCATCATATCCCACCAGCACTCAAGGAGAACAACAATTGGCCAATCATGAGAAAATGTTCCCTGATCGCGGGATATCATTCTTTGTCAAGCCACGTCTCTGTTGGTTTTTATCAGCACTCGACTTAAACGGTTCGTTTACATAAAGGAGGGCGGATGGGATCTGCTTTGCATGCACGATCACGGTACACGGTGGCAAGGTTTTAATGATCGAAACGTCTGCTTCCAGACTAACGATATTGATTGTTGATATCGAATTAACTGTTCGGCGGATTGGGCCCTAAGGAAACAGAATTAAACAAACCATTTTAAGCATCGGTTTTTTTTTGTTGTTGCGTGGCTGCGCGAACGGATTGTTGTTTTTGCATTTCAATATCTCAAGTAAACATACAACTACATTGTCCGAATGACGCAACGAAGATGTTCGAAGTTGTTCTGGTGATGTTGCTCTTTTACGGGTTTTTTTTAGGTAGAAGTTGAGAAACTTACGAATGACGATCGAACTGGTTGCAAAACAGTTTCTGGGATTCCGGAATCCATAATGAGATGCGTGCAGTAGAATGGTGTCCACAGGGAAAAAGACACCTGCAGGTGTGCATTTCTTATCGTTCTCTGCTTACTCATGTTGCTTCCAATGGAGGCCCCCCTACAAGAAAAGATAAAACACATCTTTATTAATCTTTGCTAAAAGCCGTTGGAGGCCATTTAAATTTAAAATGTATTAGCAATGGGTACATCTTCCTTTCGCGCCAGGGTCTTGCTTAGCTCCTATAATCCTTCCAGCGATAACAAATCTAATTGTTGGTTTCACTTTTAAACTCTTTTCAGCGCAATGTGGTAAGCAATGTCAAAGTCCAATCTGTAAACAGCTGCCCGGTTTTTGGTGATTATCCTGCCCGCAGCGAACATTCGGAAGGAACAAATTCTAATCGGTAACTTCCCGGTGTGATACTCCCATAAGCCACCACAAACCCTCCCCCCATCCTCCACATCGGGTACGTGTACGAGTGCGTTATGTTGGTGGTGGTTATATAGTGAGTAACAACGGCGAGAGACGTGAACAAAACCTTGACGCGGCGGCACGCACGCGCGCAACGAATCTCGCGGCATTTGCACAGTCCCGCGTACAGTCCATTCAGTTAACGGATCGCCGTCGGACGAGGGAGTAGTGTGTACCCCTGGCTTTCGGAACGGTTTCGCTCGCTGCGTTAGAGTACACTACTTGTGTAACCCGCTCAACGAGCCGCTTTCCGCTGGTCTACCGTTTTGTTTCGCATATTCTACTGTGGTCGGTGGGGCCGGTTCAGGGACAATCTAGAATTATTTCCGCGACAGTTTTTTTTTTTCATAGTAGCGCTGAGTAGACTCTCTGCGTTCGGTTCACTTTATGTCTAGCGGTCCAGAACACTTTGTTGTAAAACTTATCTCGCTTCTCCGTGTAGCTGTATTCGTTTGGAAGTTCGCGACGTGCCCCTTTATCCGTGTGTCCCAGTGCGTGGAAGATTGGGAATAACAACAAAGGGTTAGAGTAATATAAAGGCGAAGGCATCCCCTATTCGGACCGGTTGTACGGCTGTTTGCAAATGTGTGATATACGCGGTTGCTCAAGGGTTAACAACTAAGAACGGGGGGAATACGACGGTGTGGCATGTGTCAAGTAGGACGACAGACGACCGGTGATCTCCACTTACCTCGTCTCCTCGACTGCTTAGACCAATATCTGCTCCGCGAGGGTAGCCCGATGGTTGCATTCTGCAGTTTATTTACGTGTAGAACCTGCTCGACGATTGTGCTGGAGGCGTGTTAATTTATTGTGTTGCTGCCGTATCACAAATTGGACAACCTCGAGCGTTGCGTACCATATTTGTGAGGAAGCTTCCCCGGAAAGAAACCCAACGCTTCAGTTAACAGTGGATGTGTCGTACCTGGTGCGATTCAGAAGCCAAGCAGGCTGTGAAAAATCGATTAATATTTAATCGTATGCTGGTAGTGGTATTGTGCGTGTGTGTTTGTGTACATGAAAAATTTGACAGAAGCCGGTAAACCGGAAGGTCCCTCTATCCTTGTTAACGGTACAGACAGGAAACAATAAAACCAACCCAAAAAAAAGTGAGATAGAAATCGCGCAAGAAATGCATTTCCAATAGAGTGAGTGTGTACTATTGGTGATGAATTGCAGTTTTCATTTTGCGTTGTTGTTGTTATTTCGTTTGAAGTTAGAACCCACAAACCGAACCCTCCCCGGTGCGCACGTGAATTGATTTTATTTGAGTGCATTTAAGCTGAACCGCTTCCTCAACCGGGAAATCTCCACGTTCGGTTGCTCTTTTTCAGGCAGGCAGTGGGGAACCCCATCAAGCCGACCACAACGTTCTTGGCAGGTGTGTGAACGCCCACACGCACTCGGAACGCTTCAACGGCTTTCCAGCAAACGTGTTTGTGTGAGTGTTTTTGTGAGCCCGTGTTTGTAAGCAACGAAAGGAAAAGTGCATTGCAGTGCGACTCCTGGATCCGGCAAAACCCCAATAGAGCAGAAGGAACGCAACGGAGCAATATCTACAGTGACATATTCTGGGAGAACTCTCTCAATCAAAGAAGGCACGACAATCGGCAACATGGCGACGTTGATGGAAGGAATAATTATAGCTGCGATGGTAAGTAGTTCGAATTAAGCTCGTTCCGGTTGATTTAGCTAGAGTTCTCTTGGTAGTCCTCGGTTGCGGTAGGTCCGTCACGACTCTAGCTTCTGGAAGATTTAAAGATTTCGTCACAGTAAGAATTTGGATATACTGATAACTACCAAGAACATACGGTGATCTCATGGTCATTTCTTTGAGAACTCCACTGGACACTAACAACATGCTCAGACTCTCGTCGTGTGGTTAGCTAGTTTTTTTTTGCTATCCCTGCTGCATATTAATGAAGCTACTCTTATGGCCAATATTGGAATCTGCAATTCTTCAAGGTCACCATAATGGTCGACTGCGTAACAAGATTTTTTGGACGATACACGGTGTGACAGCGGGGAATGAATTCCATTGTAACAAAATGTTTGAAAATAATTGTCAGTCACACATTTGTTACGGATGGGTATAATTAACTCATAATTTCTCTTATTCCCCCCTCCCCCCACCTCTTTAATTTCCACCAGAATTTATATTATTATCATCATGCTCGCAATAATTATACGTTGATTATCTTTACTTTGTAACGGAGTCAGAACTCATTCGTGAAGTTAAAAAAAAAGCATATAAAATAAGTTTAGTTTAATTGTGCAACTAAATGTAACTATTATTTTTTTGTATTCGTAGATCTTTTCGACCGCAACCCTCTAGAAGAAAGTTTTTTTTTACGTTTTTTTTCTGCAAAAACATTGTCATCGAACGATGTTCTCCGCTGGTTGGTGTATAAAAATATCCCCGATACACTCCCGATATAATTAGAACCGAGTCCAACGGTCGACGGTAGATAGTACGACAGGCCTGTTCTCTCATTCGCAAACGTGAAAGATGTCAACAACCGACCTATCGGCATCGATCCGAATACTTGTAACAGCCCTTACAGGCAATGATTCGCTTCATCACCCATTATCCTGAATGATGCCTCGCACCTTTCGTACCGTGTAAAGAGAGCGTACCGGAAATGGCGCTATTTTTGTTAGAACACAAAAGAAATCTTGGTCCTCATTCTACCAGGGTGCAACGTACTGCATTGGAACGTAGAAGTGTGTGGCGATAAATATAGCATTCACTATGGTAGAGTCGTTAGTAAATCTTTTCCTCATTGCCTCACCACAAAGTGGACGACAATCCACTATTGATTAGTGGCTGGAGGAAATGACATCGATTTTGGACGTGTGGGTGACGTTGGCAGGACGAATAGTTGAAGCGTACACTCCTTTTGTGAGGACCATTTCATTTTTGTATGAATATGTACAGAGTAAATCATGGTCATGTCACGTTATGACGCTGATATGAATATTCATATGCAAACTAACGGTGCACGCACGACCAGGTGTCCAGGAAATCGATTGACGGGTTATACTTTGTAGAGATTTTTTTTTTTTTTCATAAACCAATTCTATACTTAGTTCGTCTAAAACCAGATTAGTATTAAGGTCCGTTGATTAAGAGAGCTTTTTTATTTTCCTTTGTGGTTCGATGACCCTAATGCCCCTGATGCAGATGTCCATGATCTGGCATAGTTTACTAGACTTACTATTTGTGTAGATGAACATTCAGTCCTTGCACCATTACGTCTAGAACGCATCTTTTAGCACAATAAAGAATGAATAGGACATGTTCACCATCTGTGGAATAGTTTTTGGAACAAATTGAGCTGTCGCTTCCAGCATGGTAAGGATGTAAGTAAACTCGCCTTTTGAAAGCATTCCATATCGACGTAACAAAACTTGCCCGCCTGTATACCGATCGGCCATTGCGTACGGTGCAGAATCATCTGTACTCCTTGCTGAATATCACGATCCATCTGTTGCCAACCGCAAGCATACACGGATTTACTGAGCTCATAGGCCTATATGTGTCGGGAAGAAACGGGAAAAGGATTAGAGGTGTCCTAACTTCTTCTGAAAATGATCTTTAATTTAACTTGATTTGAAAGTCGCGTTCCGACGTAACATTGACCAAACGTTTCGACTGTTAGCACAAAGAACAGAATAGCAATATTGACGAATTTTACATTCATTTCCTCCTGGAACGAAAACAAAAAAAAAACAATTTAGTAGCGAACACACAAAACCAACACCTGGAGGGCCTCGCTCAAACTTTACAGCAATAGTGAAGTACAGCATCATTAAACACCAAATACAGATGCAAAACACTAGCTGAAGCAAGAGCACGGGTCGCAAAGTTTTTACCAGCAGCGCAATACAGTCTAACGTTCGTTGATGTATATGAATAATGTCATGAAGTTCCTTCAAAGTTTCTTCCTTACGGACAAGTTGCAAATTGTTAACCTTCATCGTCAGGATATGAAGCAATGCTTCACAGTATCGAACACTGCAGCAAATTGATAACAGTTTCGTGTGTACGGTAACGGCTGTTGTAAACATCATCGGTAGTATCACGGAAGTGAAGAGTATGTAATGTACAATATTCGTACGTTGCTCAAGACCAAAAAATCCTTGCTCCATGTGAAGAGTAAACTCCACTGCGGGATGAGATACGTCAGATACATTATCGCCAGCTCTATATCCGTTGTAGGATTGGCTTAAAGCTTGAAAGTACACTCCAAAGCTAGTTACTACTGGAGCCACACAGTAAAAGACGATTAGTACTGCGACGAAGCCACAGTATTTATTAATATACCGATGGATGCGGCGATTGAACTGAACAAGATACTCTCGAATAGCGTACAGTTGATAGTCTCTATACCCTAGCGAAGGGAAGGATTGGCAAATCAAATTCTAGAAGAAAATGGAATAAAAACTATTATGCTCGATTACTTACAATACTTTGTCAAGCTTGTCATCTTTTCGATAAGTTGTGTAAAAGACACAAATTTTAACCAAAGTAGCATCGTGCCACCAATAGCATTCCCGACGAAGACAAGCTCCGCCATGGAACAGATGAATGTTTCCAGATTGGAATAGCCCGTCACAAGCTTCGGCACCGCTACCGTAATACAGAAGGCGATGAAAACAGCAGGAAAATACAATCGTTTCGAATTGTGCCACAGACCAATCCGCTTCTGCAGGTACAAAATTAGTGGAAGTACGGCTCGGTCGTTCTGCAGCGCCATGAACAGCATCTTTTCTCAACACTTGAAGTTTCTAATGTTATTCCAGTACTGACTGGCTGGCAGGGAGCAGTAGTGCATTTATTAGATCGAAGCTTAGTGGTCACATAAATGTTTAATTGAATGGTAAATATTGGATGCTTAATATTTTATTACCACTTTACCAGACTCTTGTGCAGTCAAGTGACCACCTGTTTTCTGTGAGTTTTACTTTATTCTCGATGAGCGCTTTATCTTGTGAGAGCATTGATTTTATTACAATCAAATGACCTTAATTAATGCATTCATAACTATAAATCGATTTTTATTGAACAAAGCCACGCTGCGATAGAGTGCTTAAAGGTAAGAAGGGTATGATTATCGTTATCGTGCAGCTGTTATCTGTCTTCTGAGTTGCACATTAAAATACATCCTTAAGCACCACAAAAAAGGAATACGACATGTGAAGCATCTGAAACGATCAGGAATACAAAATAGAAAGAAGAAGAAACACAAAGAGTGTACTACCATACCGCTCCAAACTGTTCCATATCCACGAGACGAAACTTGGCTGCCGTAAGTCCAACCCGACACTGAGTTCGTAGTATCATAAAGGCGAGGCTTCTCCTCGTTTCTCCGTCAAAATCGCTCCAGCTGCAATCATACAGCGCCTGTCCAACGTTGATGCTCTGCTGATGAAAGGGAAAATGGGATTATTTCGTATCCATAATGCTCGCAAGAATTGCGTTCTATGACTCATACCTCTTGAGATAGCTGGGTGCCAAGATAACAATATCCAAAGGTTTCTATAGACACGAACAAAAATAGCAGGAACATGTTGATAAACTTAACGCTAAGCCCCTAAAAAGTATACGATCCTTCGTAAACCGCGTAACGTTATCAGTAAGATATATGTTCTTACCGATACTGAGAAGTAAAGCATCATCGTGCACCAGATCAAAATGCATAGGACGAACTGCATCAGAAGCAAGGGTTGTAAAACTAACTCCAGCAACTCTGCACAACGAAGCGTACGCTGGTGGAGTTGATGTACATCCGACAACGCCTTAGTTTGGTTTCGTGTGTTGGGAAGCGTCTTCAAATGTTCCAGTTGCATCACTACGATACGAAGAACGGATTGACAGTATTTGATCGTGTTAAATACTGCCACTACTTTAACCGTGCCAGTATAGGCACAAAGATACATGAGCGGAATCATGATCACAGTACTGACGCAATATCCGAGAAGTGAAGTTCGATTATCTAGCCAGTAGAAGCTCTGTTCCAGGTACTGAACGAACTCGAACGTGGTTCCGTTGTTCTGATCTGCCATATACCCGGAATAGTTACTCCACAGCGGTATGATACAGTACACCGTACAGACGCCACACATGTAGAGGCAGTAGAACATCGTGTACTTGTGAAGTTGGAGATTCAACTCCACGAGATTACGTCGGACAAATGTTGGTTGAAAGTCGCGAATCACTTTCCATTTGATAGATGAAGAAAAAAAACGTATGTGAAGAACGGAACAAGCATCACATCCTCCTGGCTCTCATCTTACCGATTGAAACGAACGATCTTAGTTCATCAACCAATAGCTTAAAGTGATCGCACCGCAAGTAAAACATTAGCATGCCCGCAAACACGTTCGTTTCGAGAATCAGCTCAGCATATCCTCGAATGGAAGCTTCCATCGTGGAAAAGCCGAAGCACACTTTTGGGATCACAATGCCGAAACAAAAGCACAAAAAAACTAGGATGTACTTGTAGCGATAACGAGGCTCATGCCAGACTCCGATGACTTGCAACAAGCGTAATACTAGAGGCATTACGGCAGTGTCATCGCACGGTTTGAAACCCATGATGCAAATGGATAATGGGCAGATGTTTTGAAGTCATTTATACCGAAGGTTAGAGGTGAAAAAAAAGGTTTTCTAAATATTTGTTCCCATTCATATCAGACCATGATGTGAGACCATATGCGTGACAAAAAGGACAGTTACAAGAGAAAAAAGGAACACCCCTAGAACAAAACATGGTTTATTGTACAAACATACTATAATCTAGCTGACAAAACAAATGACATAGGTTGGGGTCGTTTATACGCGAATATAATGTTCTTTTATCCAGTTTTTACTATTATGTAGGAAACAAAATCCACCATACCTCGTCAACAGGATGTTCGTATACGTATAGGTAAAGTCGTGCATCCCTAGCACGGATGAATGTTTTATTATCCAGTTGCATAAGAACTGCTCGTTGTATGTCCGTTAACTTTTATATAACAACTGCTCTAATAAAGATGCCGATTGAAGGGATGAACGATGTAAGCAAGGGATAGAGGATTATGGGACAAGATAAATTAGGAACTCCAAAACGCACTCAAATTAGATGTTTTTTTCCAATATTCAAGAAAGCATGTTGAAGAGCTGCTTGTAATGATCAGTTCCGCTACTGCACTGTGGCTGCACTACTGGGATACAACTGGGATACATAACTATCGATATAACAGCATTAGAATCTTGGGGATTACACCTGAACATTGTAACGCGTACAATAACTCCATGGTAAAGTTGACGCAGATCTTTTAAAAGTGGGATAGCTTCTTCATTGTTTGCATAGGGGAATTACTCAAAAAATCGATAATGCTACGTAACAATTTAAAATCACTTTGAATCTAATTGAATGCAATCAGTACTATCAGTATTTATCAAATGATCAAGAGACTCCCTCGCAAAAGTTACATACAAACGGATAAGAACGAGGGAGGTGCGATTGGTTTATCGAATGAATTGTGCATATGCCCCGCAAAGCCACTTAAACCCGTCGCGGCCGTTTGATTGTTTCACAATCTTTACAGTAATCTTGCCGCAAAGACCATGACGGATATCCTATTGTGAGTACAAAGTAAATATCTAACTCCGATCTAGTAACTAAGTCACTAGCGGGATCAAGCTTTTTAATCGGGAACAACTGTTACGTCACGGGCAGGGTACATACGATAATATATCCCGCGTTTTCGTTAATCGCATCGCTTAACCCATTCGGTGATAATCAGGTACAAAGGTATTAAGAGTGTGATTAACGAACAAGCTCAGCGGGAGTTATCGGTGTTATACGATGGAATGGTGCAAATATGTGTGACCCCTCTCGATGTTTGACCATGGCCAGGTTCTATGGTTATCTCCAATGGCAAAGACGCACTCGGTGAAGTGATTTTAAGTCAACGAACGTACGTCCCTCGAAAAGCTCCTCGATTGCAGTGCATCTGGTCTTATCGACAAAGTTTGTCGAGAGAGTTGGTGGCAAGGTCATGCTTCTTTTATCAGCAGTGCTTTGCGAACGCGTAGAGTACGACGTTTGTTTATGTTCTTTTATTAGCTCACCATTTGTAGTGTAGTTTTTTGTCGAATGGTTTTAAAATGTTATCAAAAATCCATTCCATGAAAGTGTAAAACGCTGTCCGCTTTGTTGTGGATTAAACAAAGTTCCAATCAAAGGCAAAATAGTATCTGCAATAGGGGTCAAATTGCAGCACCTCTTGAGTGAGTAAATACTCGAGAGACAACAGAAAAGCAATCGCAAAGAGT
This sequence comes from Anopheles culicifacies, assembly GCA_000473375.1. Lineage (NCBI taxonomy): Eukaryota > Metazoa > Arthropoda > Insecta > Diptera > Culicidae > Anopheles > Anopheles culicifacies. The sequence continues at coordinate 107,663 of KI422480.1, forward strand.
ACGATTTAAAATGGGAGCGGGCAAATTCCAGTAGATCCAAAAATAGACATCATCTTACTAATGGGTTCTTATCATCTCGTATGTTTCTTTCTTTTCTTGTTGTTGTTACAGAATGTCTTCCTCAACAGCCTGTCGCTTCAGGTAGTGGTGGCCATGATCGTCGGTAGCTTGCTGTCCAACACATTTAAGTACCATGCAAAAATGTTTGTCATCGTGCTAATGTCATTTCTGGTGCTGGTCGTCCCGATACCGCTGTTTCTCTTCAAACCTCGCTGGCCACTGAACGCGCTGTAAGTAGTGACTTCAAGATCTAACGTTTAAAAATATGACCAAACACGATTCAAATAATGATTGTATTTAATGTTTGTTCCAGAATTCCTGGCATTGTAGCATGTGCATTTATTCGACTATTCGGTGTGGAGTACGAAATCCGAGGACAGGAACATATTAATGTTCGTAATGGTGGTGTTGTGCTGCTCAATCATCAAAGTGCAATCGATATAGTGAGTAAGTATCGCCGCTCGTTGATAGAATGCCATTTTACTTGCACCACCCACCCGGGGGGGGAAAAATCAGAATAATTTCCTTTCATATGTTTTTTTGCTCTTGTGCCTTTGTAGTGCTATCGCGATTGCTGCGAGAGTTCCGTAACATCGTGCCGGTGGTTAAAAAGGAACTGTTCTACATGCTCCCGTTCGGTATTGCGTCCTACCTCGTGGGGGTAGTGTTTATCGATCGCAAAAATACCGCCTCCGCAAAGGATGTTATGAAACGGGAAGCGGTGGCCATTACCAAAGACCATGTAAGCGTTCGATAGAATGAATGAATGAATGATAAGGACTCTCTATAATGGTTTCGTTCCATAAATGACTGTACGGTATTTTTCCACTCTTGTTTTAGCTAAAGTTGGCTATTTTCCCCGAGGGAACGCGGCACGACAACGATACGTTGCTACCGTTTAAGAAGGGTTCTTTCCACGTGGCCATCGATTCGCAATCCATCATCCAGCCGGTGATCGTGTCCAAGTATCACTTTCTCGACCATAAACGTAAACGCTTCGGACGGGGCCGTGTGATCATTAAGATTATGCCCGAAATACCAACCAAGGGTATGACGAAAGCGGATGTGAACGAGCTAACCGAGCGGTGCCAACAGTTGATGCAAACGGAATTCGATGCACTTAGTGCGGAAGCGAAACAATACTGCCATATCTGAGCTGACACGAACAGCTCCCTTACAAATGCGTTTGGATTCTATGGGATATAGTTGGTAGTAGCAAAGCAATAATAGTCATTGTTGCGGGGACCAGCGCTAGATGCAGACAAGTTGTTGCAAAATCAATGATTAAGTGCAACAACGAAAACAAATTCAAGAGCAGAACAACCGTTGCAACGACCGATGGAGGAAAACAGAAGGCGAAGAGACAATCTGTGATCATTTGGTGTCCATGGTATACTATCTGGTCACCAATTCGTGCTTCGTCGATATTAGTATCTGCAATCGAGAGAAGAGACAGTTAACTATATAGCTCCGGGACGAACTATCATCCCCGAAGACAGGGTTCCCGGTCATTACTATCAGACTCGTACCTGGTACCTGAGTACTTTCCTGAGTACGACAAGCAATTTCAATCGACACCATCTGAAAGATGTAAACGACGGAGAGATACGTCAACGTCAACCAAACGATCATAAGGAAGCGCACCTTGAAAAGACAGGAAACGTAACAAGCGCATATAGGGATTAGTTAGATTAGTAGTAACACATACCCACACATACAATGTTCGGTGAATGTGTTGGTGTGCTAAAGGTTAAACAATCATTTAGAAACAAACGAGAGGTTAAAAATTGTAACGTAGAAATAAAACGATCCTCATAGGGGGTGGGTGGGTGAGTGAGTGAGTGAGTGAGTGAGAGGTACAAGAAAGCTGTAAAATTTCTTAGCGAGTCACTAAACAGTAGTAAAGGATTTCGATTTCGGCTATGTTTTTGAAACGTAGTAATAAGAAATCATGCAATTATTTACTTCGTAGTGTACTGACAACAATACCCAAAACAAAAATAACTGTGAGGAACTGCACGTTCTGCTGTCTCTAGGACAGTGTTGTTTAGGTCGAAATAAACGGTATGGCTAATTTAAGGCAACTACACCCGAGAAAGTACACGTTGCATGCCATGTCTGTGTGTGGTGATCGTTTGCATGGAGGTAGTGTACGGATAGATATCAAATGTTGCAGGTGTATATTGTGTGGGAGTACAGGAAAATATGCAAATTAAGGGTTTAAACCTCGTCTACTTGTTTGCTTGCATTAATGCCATGTCGGGGTATTATTTTTGCTCGGCATTTTGCTAGTGTCCTACCATCTTTTGTGGAAACTTAGCGGTAGTAGTAGGATTGTGTTTGCTTTGTGAGGCAAGCTGGAACAGAACATTTTCAAACCGGAAGCTATATTTTCTTATAAGGTTGCTGGTTAAAATAGTGGCTTATGTTGGATTGTATGAATATGTGGTTTTATTGCCCGCTTGAAAAGCAAGTAATGCTTTCTAGTTTTGGGTTAGCAATTTATCCACGATGAGAGCTTTAAAATCCGAACGTTAAATGTGGAAAATACTATTTAATGTATGTTTCGCTCGGTGTTCGGTGTTCAGTTTAAATTAAAAAATTCCGTTACTTTTGAAATCCTTCATTCCAATCCCCTTTTCGTATCGTTCGGAATAGAACCGCAAAATCAAGTTCGAAAACAGCTCGACAATACGTAACGTTAACTGCTCGATAATGCGTAACGTTAACTGCTCGAATCAAGTTTGCCATTGGCGAGCTTTGTAATTTGAAAGAAAAATAAAGCAGATTGATAAAAGAAACCCTAACGACATACAGATTTTTTAAAATAAAAAGGGTACATTGAAAGTGGTTTGAAACTAAACAAAGCCTTTGATTTTCATTATTTCTTCTTTGTGCAGGTACTACGATAGGATGCTGGATACTTTTGGTGGCTACAGTGCATGCCGAAAGTATACTAACTGTAAGTTTTGAAATGTTAAATTACAATAATTTGAAGTGACAATTTTAAACTGTCGGATGAAACAAAATATTTCAATGTATAACATCGCTAATATTTGATATACAACATCAATGTGTTTATTGTAAATAAATTATACCTTTAGCACGCGGTACTATTTGTCCACCACTGTACGCATGCGCTTTAAAAGGTATCGCTGAAGATGACGGACCTCGGGAAAGCTCGCGACCGTACTCGTGTTTATTTCCGTTTGAAAACTCGCTACGGAACGGCCACCGTCCGTGGCGACTAATTCACGGCTTCTGGGGTGTGTTGGAACACCGTGCCGCAAACCATCATTTCGGCGGTGAGCCAGTGAAAACTATTTCGGTACTAAAGTGCGGCATTTGTCACCGGTATGTGAGTGTGCGTGCGTGGGAGTGTTGCAAGAGTGCGCTTAGTAAAACAAAGCTTAACCTTTTTGTAAGAACATTTCTTGGAGATGTTTTGGAATTGCATCAGAAACAGTAAAATCGTTTCCAGTGTTTTTTGGGGTTTTATCTATGGTTTGGAAGACACCACGGATGTGTAGTTTGTCCTTTCTTGTTTCTTCCATCCTTTCGACGCAGTGGCAGCAGGTGTGAGTGTAGTGTATTACACTAACACATCGATCAATTTCCATTTCGTCGAGACGGAATCTACCGGCGAATTCCCTTCCGGCGAGACTAAAGCTCACTGACAGTGTGCTACGGGAAGGGGATCACAGGGGGGCAGGGTGATCCTTTTTTACGTTTTCATAGTGCGATTGTTTGTGTGTTCCTTCGGTTGGAGGATTTCCCTCGTGCTGCTATATTTACCAACACCAGCCCAACCACAGCTCTGTGTTTTGTTGGCCAAACCTTTGTCGGAAGCTCTCGTCGCTTGGTCCTATCACGGGACCATCAGCCAGACATCCGGAATAGCCGCTAGACACGAGCTTTGTTCGGCTGTACTGCTAGTTCGTAAGCACGTGTAAACACACGTTGGAGACATTCGAGGACATTGCATGTTGTAGACACATTCTCCAACATACATCTACCCCGCGTTGTGGATGTTTATTTCTGATTTAAATTTTTAATTCCATAAAGAAGTGATACCCTCTAGTGTCCCAAAAAGCTCGACAGGACTCCCATGGGATGGTAGCTGTAAATCAGCACCACAGCACCTGTTCGATTTCCAATCCCTGCTTTCTCTGTGCAGTGCCAACATAGTGTCCCATTAAACCCGTGGGTGGATTTTCTTTTGTCTGGTCTACCGCACCGAAAATAAACAACATTCTGCTTCGGTTCTTTCTTTTCAATACATCCCGCCCGATTGGGATATTGCAGTCGTGCAATCACGTGCACTAGCAAAGCAGGCTGTGATCGAGTTTGAACGCTGAAACGAAAAAAAAAGTGTGTTTGTGAGAGCGAAGGGCAAGCCAACCAATTCACGTCCACAGTCCGGAATTTCGTCAATCGACACCGGCTAGCTGCTGCTGCTGCTGGTTGATGTGTTCATATGTGTCTGGCTGGCCGAGGAGAATTGGAGTAAATTTAGAACAATTTATTGTCGCAGCCACCGATGAAACTGTGCCGGGGAACCGGCGAATGGAGGTGTAGTGGAGTGTCGTCGTTGGACCAGCATTTGTGAGGTTCGTTTGATTGATTTGGCTAGTGCATTTATAAGAGGTCGTGTTGGCATGTGTGTGATTTTGGTAGTGTGACTGTAACATAATCTCAGTGTATCTCACCTGTGCTGGAACAGGCATTAGGTTTTGATAGTTAGTTCGCATCGGCAACCAGACGTCCCGAACCATCCTTCAAGGTAAGTCATGATACTTACATATTTACTTAATCAATGGAGTACTTATCCACTCTTTCCTTCCCACGGTGTACGGCTTGTAAAGGTGAGATTGTCTGGTATCATTTTCATTCTTCTCAGTACAAAGGTTACCGTACACATAAAGTATCGCTAATATTTAAAAATGTGTCGGGAATGACGAGGCTGGGAATTCCAGCACTTACGTACGCCCCTTAGGTCACTATATTTTAAGAGCATTTTTCTGTTTAAAAGTTCACTTACAAAAATTACGTAAAAATCCCCCAAATGGTAATGAAATGGTAAAGAATGGTTCTGTTTTTAGTACATGCATTAAAAATTAACATTATTTACCTTAAAATTTGTAAAACATCTTCACAAAATATTGCACATCTGTCTATTAAATTAAATACAATATTGGAGGTCCATAGTTTAGATGGTAGAATCCCTAATAAAATCCGGAACACCTTTGATTGCCTGTGGATGTTCCTGCACCTGATAACGATTGCATAATAGTCTGGATCGCGAGTTTCAATGGACAAGAAAAAAAATAAATAAGCACACACTCGGTGAGTAAGTCACTGATTCGCATGTGGCTTGGCTGGATGGTGATAATTGTGTTGAAGGTACACCTTCCTACCCATAATGTGTTGACCGTTGCACATTGAGAAGATCGCCGGCATTAACGGCCGCATTGGTCAATTGACGATCACGTGTTATGTTTGCATGAGCCCGTTAAGCGGTGTGCGCTGAAGGGCGAAGTTGATGGCGTGTGCCGTGGCGTGTCTCTGTATATGTCACAAACACGTACATCGACCTGAAACGCTGATGACGATGATGATGATGATGCACCGCTGTTCCTGTGCAATGTGGTACGATCGATGATGAATAACAAGATTGTGTGATCACATGTGAGTGTCTTTGGTTGGGACTTTAACCCGGTATAGACATTAGGAGCTTATAGAAAATAAAAGTAAAAGAAAGAATAGTACGCATTGCACCCGAATTCTCTATCGGGACAAATCAATAAATATTGATAAAACACACCTTTC